>APFE031357433.1:0-11034 GCA_000404065.3 Pinus taeda
AGTAAATGATTTAGGGAGTAAGAAGAAGAGGAAGTTAGTCATGCCTCGCTTGAAGTCCTTCAAATGGGAACTGCCTGCTGACTGTGATCTGTATGAGTGTAACACTTGAAAATGTAGAATTAATCACAAATCAAAATTCTGCAACCTCAAAATTAACTACCCAGCCTACTTACCTAACATTTTTTCTTCTTTTTGGTTTGGGTGCACTTGGACTTGCAAACCCATCTTTTCAACTTTTTCTTTTGATGTCTTCCTATCTACATCTACACTTATTTCTTCCAAGGACCCAGATTAAGTAGTTGGGATCCTTTGGTTCTCTACCTATCTAAGAATGTGCCAAGATTAGGCTGTTTGGACAGATTATTCATTCTCTATATTCTAAAACAGGAAATTGAAACCTAGGGTGACCAAGATTAAGCTGTTTGGACCTCCCTTTAGCTGAAAATTTTTACAAAAATGAAATAACTCTTCAAAATTCGAATGCACTAGATGAACTTTGAGTAGCATTCTCTCATGGCCTCTTTTTTTTGGTGACTATTAGAAAATATGGAGCATTGCAGCATGCAAAGTATGACATATTTGGCCTGTAAAAATTTCAATCATGAAATATGAGTAACCTGCTGCAGCAGGAGGCTAACAGTGGCTCCACTTGTGGATGGCTTCTCCTTATGAGAAGCCAAGAACAGCAGGTCAGACTGCCTTGATCTTCTGTTGTTGCTATGTTTTCGAGAACTTCTTAGTGTTGACTAATTAGATAAATTTGAAATTTGGATTGCACACAGCACTTTCCCTCAACTGATTAGCTGGTGAATTATGAAGCACCGCCTGCTTTCTTCTGCGTGCTTTAGCATTTAGCATGTTACCAAAAATAAAATAAAATGTTGATATATACAAACATTTATGTACAGAGAATAACGCCGCCTGTTCTTTCTTAATCAAATGGATCATGGTAATGTTTTAACATTCGGCCATTAACCGTACCTTCCTCAGTTGTGCTGCCATCTAGAGATTTGAGAAAATACGTGTTGTTGCCTTGCACAACGCTGATAATGTATGGCCCTTTCCACAAAAAATCAAATTTTGAATGCTTTCCCTTGTCCTCTCTTCGTGAATCCCATCTTAGAACTTTACTGCCAACCCATAAATCCTCTACTTTAGCTTTCTTATCAAACATCCTTTTGCGTTTTTCTTGCAACATTTGAGCTCTGTCATACACTTTGTAGAGCCTCTATTCTACACCTACTTATCTACCATTTTCCTCAATCTTTCCTTATCTTTCCTTATCTTTTGCCTCATTTTCACCATAAAACCACCCAGATCATTACATTAGGTGTTATTAAGCATGATTAAGTAAGTTTTGCTAATGGATGACTATTTGTTTAGATTTTGACTTACTTGCAGGCATCCTGCAGCTATCTGGTGATCCTGCAGCTATTTGATGATCCTGCAGCTATCTGAACATCCTGCAGCCTTTTTGTTAAACGCAATGTTCCACGTGTCGGTTTGCCAGATGAGCCACATGGGCACTTAGGTGTCAACGTGCTCGAGGTTCCTGTCCTATTTTTCCAGCCATTCACGTCATCTTTATCCATGGTCAAAGCTGGGCAAGTCACGGTCAACTCAAGGCAATTTAACGGTGATTGTGAGCTACTTGGTCACGTCATCCTAAACGGTGACTTGTCCACGTTCTACAGATGGCAGGGGACATGATCCAACATGTGATTCATTACCCATGACGACAGAACCACTAACTCCTCCACGCAGCCGCATGAAGTGTCAAGGAACCATGAATACGCATAACAGTTTATTTACTTTTCAGTTAATCAGTTGCATGGATAGGCTATCTTAGAAACTTCTATAAATAGTTGCGTCTGTGTACGCTCATTAGGCTTTTTATCAGTTGTAATTTGATGAACCTGTGTTACATTTAAGAGCATTGTGAACTCTGTGTTTTAGTGCTATCCTAGCACTCTATTTTATACATTTTTTGCAATGAAGAAATAGACATAGCACTGTTTTGAAGTTTCCAGATCTATGAGTTTTTCTTGTGGCTGAATGGACAGAGGGCCCCTGCTCATTTCTGCCACTGTAAAGTATTTTATGTGCAGTATCATTTTCTTTACTTATTCATTTCTTTAAGCATGTATAGTTTCTTTTATTTGTTTTCCTTTCTTTCAAACTGATCAGTGTTATTTCCTTGCAGCTTTCTTTTAGCCCGGGATTTATGTGTGTATTTGCTTTAATGTCTAATGGTAGTTGCAGTTGTCTTATTCATTATGCTGCCCTCTTTACTCTGTTTTTCTAGATTAGCTTTAGTGTAGTTTTACAAGTTGGATGCTAACTAATTTATGCTCTCTTTATCATGAATAGCTTATCTTTCAAGAGAACAGAACATTGATTAATTGCAGCTTGTATTTGAGTAGACTTGGCTTGTGATACTAACACTTTTTTCCACTTGTTACACATAATCACATATGTAGGAAGCAGTATGTTGGAAAAGGCTTAGTAGTGTTACAATTTGTCAATTAAAGTAGATTAGAGTTTTTATCAATTCTTGGATTTGTCTTCAGCTACCTTCTAATCGTGTTTTATGCAAATACGCAGTAGAAGAAGAGAGTTAGAAGGAGATCATCACTAACAACAATCCTTGAAGTGATTTTCTTATTTCTTTTATTTGCAGCAGTATGGATAGAGACTAATGCCATTGGATTGTGGTCATTTACTTTCAAGTCATTTTGATTTATTCATCTTTTTCAAGTTCTTTTTCTCTTACAAATTCAGCAAGCAATTAGAAATCACCATCACACACACTTTCACTCATCTAGAGATCACCTTTCACACACTTGCACTCATTTGTCTATAATCATCATTCCATTGTAGGAAGATAAGTTAATCATAAACAACCCCCCTAAACAACAAAATCTCTAAGAAAGTTACTTAAGTACATATAGTACACCCTCACTTCATCAGCTTACGAGCCCCGGGTTGACAATTAATACTAGCAATTTAGATAACAATAAATTGACTAAACATCCTTGGTTATATCCTACTACTCATAAGACTGATTGTGGGATGAACAAACATCTTTGTAATCTGTTTATATGTGTACTCCTTATATTCCTTCATGGCCAAAGTAGTTTAAAAGATGACTGAATGTTGGTTTCCTTTTTCATCTAGCTTTTGTAAAGCAAGGTTGATGTTGTCTCCCTGAAAGTATAAGAACATATAAACTAACACAGAGGCATACTTAAATACCTATTTAGTTGAAAATTTGATAAGATGCTGATGAATTGATTCTGCAAGAAATTGGTTGAAGTTAAACATAATGGAGGGCTTAGAATCAATAGAGAAAATGGACAAAAATCCTATGATGGCCTCATCTACCCACTGATCAGAGTAGTAGCCAAGGAGGTAGGAAACAAATGTCATAATCTGCTTGGCTCTCTCAGGGAAAATAGAGGAGGGATAGGGAGGATTTTTCTTTGGCAATGAAGCATCTTTTGTCAAGAAAAGTTCCAAGGTTTTGGCCCTCTTGGCAATGTCCAATTTCTGGTATAGTTCAATTAGTGCTTCATAGGAAAATGGGGTAGCATTCTCTACTGTGGGGGCCTGCATCATCTGGTCTATGGATTTTGGAGTAATGTTAAACATAATTTCTCTAGTGGGGGTAATGATGGCCCTTTGGCTTGGAAAATATGATGCATGACACTTTCTAATAAAATCTGGGGTGTTGTGGGTGCGAGGAAAAAATGTAGTGAGGTAAATTAGACTCCCAGAGATGGATATCATCTGACTTGTCTATATACTTGTTCTCAAGCCAACAATACATCTCAAAAAGGTCGAATTCATAGAGAGTCTCATGGATTTTATAGTCTCTGTCAGTGAAAGGGACGTGATGAAAATCTATGGGAGGATATATCAGAGGATTGATAGGTTTCTCTGGTCCTTTGTCCTTTGGAGGCATCTTGGCTAAGGCTAAGAAAAAGAATGAAAATTGGATTGGGAGTTTGAATATGTAGAGAGGAGTTAGGTTTTGGATGTAAGAACAGAGACAATAGACTGAAAAGAAGGAGGGAACAATGTCCTTGGCAGGTAGAAACAGTCGAAGTTTTAATCCAGTGACTTGTAATCAAATCAATAACAGTGATAGTGCATGAATTCAATAAACTGTTAATCTGTGAAAGGGAGGTTTATATAGCAAATTTGGTTTTTCCGTTGAAGGTGTCATGGGTTTGTTGAATAACGACTAAACAATTAATTTCTTAACGGATTAATTATGAAGGGAACAGAGGTGATTTGATGGAGTTAATAGGCGGATGACTTGGTGGAAGGTAAGTGGCGGGAGCACAATAGGTAGGAAAGCAGTATCGGAAGTGAGGGAAATTAATTTTCAGAGGGGGGTAGAGTGGTTAGTAGTTTCACCCGAGGGGGGTCCGAAAAATTGTGGTGATGTGATCCAAATGGATGCAAGAAACACTCTCTCTATCTTCAAAAACTCAAAAATCATGCCAAAGACCAAAGAAAATCGCATAAGCCTTTCAAAACACTATCGGGAGGAAACAACCTGTGAAATCAATGGAAAAAAACAGAGTATCGCAGGTGGAACAAGTAATGCACAATAGCCGTCAGATCTGGCCGATCAACGGTCCAAATCTGAGCGGTGGTATGCAATCGGCAGTGACCTTCGGCAGAGATCAGCAGGATCCACATAAGACTTGCGACAATGATCAACGGATATCAGCTGGATCCACATAAGGCTTGTGACGACGATCAATGGAGAATTCATAGGAGATGCGATGGCGACTGGCGGGGTCAACGAGGACCGTCGATCAAGCGCACAAATTGACGAACCATGTTGCATTGCCAAATCGCAATCAGCAAAATACAAAGGAGCAGGAGTTATGTATATATGTATATATACAACCTGATGGACCAGACCCAATAACATTATAAGGCATATTGTATGGATCTTGAAATCTGCCAAGCATCATTTTTAATATATTTTCACAGTTTCATTTGTTAAACGAAATGAGAAGGAGAAAGCATCGATGCGATAAGTCAGACCCGAAAGGGTACCTTAAGGTTATTATATATAATTTCAAGTCCGGAGGAAAGTCATTTCTAATGCATTGTTACAGTTTTTAATATATTTATGAAACACAAATGGATAGAGCCATTGCGATAAGCGACAATGACCAATAAGCGGACCCGATGGGAGAATAGGGTGGATTTAAGGACTTTTGAAGTTTGATACATTGAGTTTTGGCAGATTTTCTTAGTTAAAATATATTTTCACTATGAAAACAAAGCGTGGCTACTTCAGGAGCTGCAGAGGCCCGAGGCACTCTTACGTTACAGAATAGGTGGCCACCTCTCTCTATGTGTTAAGCAATGATTGTATCATGCTGAAAGAGGGATTCAAAGTGGATAGAGGTCGGGGATATTAAGAGACGAGAATCGAAATGAGTAGGTAGCATAACTTTGGCTTTAAAGCCACAGACAGAGACCGTAACAAAGGAAGTAGTATTGTAGGCAAATGCCGAGACAGAGTTAGGACAAAGACAAAGAGCATTGAGGGAGTCTATGTACTCATAGAAAACTTGAGAGGTTCAAGTAAAGCTCTTGTAATTGTATTCTGTTGTATGTGAGGCTCAAATTGAGCTCACTGTTGTAAAAAGAACTCTACTTGAAGACATAATAGAGAGGCCACCACTGAAGGCTGGATGAGGAGATGTAACCGAGGAATATTGCGTGAACTACTCATTAAATATGTTGTGTCATGTGTTTCCTATTATGTTTTTTTGTTTACTTCTTCATTGTCTGTGCATTTCGCAATATTATCGATCTATTTCTTAAAATGACATAGACAAATCCATGCACATAAGTTTGTAATACCTTATTATTGTCTTAGATCTCATTTTCAGATCAAGTGGTATCAGATCTTTAGGTTGCTAAGGTTATACAAGCTTGTGTTGGATTGTTTGTGAATGATAAATAGCTCAAAGCTTAAATTAGGAGAGGAGAACTAGTTGAAACTAACCCAGAAATTGGTAGGGTCTATCCTAGGAGGAAAATGGCAGAAGAAAATCCCTTGGAATCAGACTCTTAGTTCATGGACAGTTTCATGACCATGAGAGCCCTGGTAGAAGAAATGCATAGAGAATTTAAGAAAGGTCGAAGTGAATATTCTTCAACTTCCAAGAAAGACAAAGGAACAAAAGAATCTCTTCTAGATGGCCATTTTGAAGGCAAAGGGAAAGGAAAAGAGGCTCCTCTATCCACACCTCCTGATAGCCCTGAAAGTACAAAGAAGAAAACATCTTTGATTAGATTAGATGTTAAATTTGATTTTCCAATATATGATGGAGAATTAAATGCAGAGATGCTAGATAACTGGATTAGATAGATTGATGTGTATTGCAGGGTGCAGAGCATTGATTCAAGCAGGAGTAAAATTAAGCTGACCAGCCTACGCCTTGGAGGAATTGCCTTGGTATGGTGGGAAGACAGGACACAAGATGACTTGAAGAAGCATGGTAAAATTCTTTCTGTCTGGAATGAATTTGTTTCTGCAATTAAAAAATAATTCTATCCACTAGCTTATATGCAACAAGCAATGATGAGCTAGCATACTCTTCGCCAATTAAAAGGGAAAAGTGTACAAAGCTACACCCAAGAATTTAGAAAAAGAGCTTTGATTCTAGGCATTTCTTTAGACTCACTTGAAACTTTGCTGAAGTATATAGGTGGTCTACATAGTTATTTGAGGCACACCATTCTCATGTTAACCCTACTAGCATAGATGAGGTATCTATTCAGGCTACCCATCTAGAGGCTAGAGGCAAGAATGTGAACCCAGAGATTGGGGGATCATCAAAACCCACTGCAAGCAAGAAAAAGGAAAAGAGGAAGTAGAAATAGAAAGAGAGGAAGGAAAATGTTGTACAAAAGGCCAAACCTTCATGCACTCACTACAAGAAGGATGGACATGATGATGAACATTGCTAGTCTTTGCATTTGAAGATGAAACCCAAGAAGTTCGATGGCAAGAAGAAGAAGACTACTTTTGCTGTTCAGAAATATGTGGGGTCAGACTCAAGTGATGAAACAACCATCACAACCACATGTATACAAGGTAAAAATTCTAAAGCATCCACTAGTAATTCTGCCCAAACCATTGATAGTGAACAAAATGAGAGAAGAAGACATGAGCTTTTTCATATTAGAGTTATTTCCAAGCACGAAAAGATTGATACTTTTTTTGATAGTGGCTCACAAGTAAACTTAATTTCTGAAGCAATGGTAAAGAAGTTGGGATTACTAACCACACCATACAAGAAGCCATATCCATTGGGTTGGTTATGTGATGAAGCAAAGCTACAAGTGACTAGACAATGCAAACTTAGGTTTGCCATTGGTTCAACATTCGTAGATGAGGTTGAGTTAGATGTAGTTCCCTTGGATATATGTGGAATTGTTTTAGGAAGTCCTTACTTGTATGATAGGAAAAGCCATTTTCTATAGAGCTAAAAATAAGTATCAACTTGTTAGAATAGAATATATTCTAAGAGCTCACAAACTCAAAAATAATTATAATCTCATAAACTCAGGGTAGATGAAAAGGATTGTAAATTCATGCAAGCAATTTTTACTGATGGTTGTAAAGGAAAAGAAACCTGAAAAAACCAATGTATTTGAGGGTCTTGATGCTAAAAAAAAAAGCTGATTTAGAAAAATTTGTTTCAGAATATGATATCTTATTTCAAAAACCTAAAGTTCTGCTACCAAAAAGGGAAATTGTACATGATATTAATTTGAAGCAAGATGCTCCATTGCCTAACATTGGAATGTACAGGTTATATGCTTTAGAGAATGAAGAAATCAAGAAGCAGGTACAAGAACTGCTCGAGAAAGGGTTCATAAGACCAAGCACATTGCCATGCAGATCTCTAATGGTGTTGGTGAGAAATAAAGATGGTTCGTGGAGGATGTGCATTGATTACCAAGCACTGAATAAAATAATGATCAAGTATCATTATCCCCTTCCTCGCATTGATGATCTATTGGATCAATTGAAAGAAGTTGTTTACTTTTCCAAGTTGGACCTATGTAGTGGTTACCATCAGGTCAAAGTAGCAGAGCAAGATGCATGGAAGACTGCTTTCAAAACAAAGCAAAGGTTGTATGAATGGCTAGTTATTCCTTTTGGCTTAACTAATTCTCTTGCCACTTTCATGAGGGTTATGAATGATGTACTCAGGCCTTTTATTGATGATTTTGTAATTGTATATCTAGATGAAATTCTTGTATTCAATAAAACATGGGAAGAACATTTGAAGCATGTAAAGAATACTCTAGATGTTTTGAAAAAAGAAAATCTCTATGTTAAACTATCAAAGTGTGAATTTGGTAAAACATTTTTGAATTGTTTGGGTCATATTGTAGGGGGTGGTGAACTAAAGATAGATCCCTCTAAGGTTGCAGTCATTGTAAAATGGCCTAAACCCAAGTCTTCTATAGAAGTTAGAAGCTTCCTAGGGGCAACACATTATTGGAGAAAGTTTATTCCTAACTTTTCCTTAATTGCAACTCCCTTACATGCTTTGATAGGATTGAACAAGGTGTTTCAGTGGGGAGGCAAACAGAAAGCCTTCGACACCTTGAAAGAAAAAATTAGTACAACACCAGTACTAGCATTACCAAATATTCAATGACTATTTGAGATCGAAATAGATGCCAGTGATTATGCCATGGGAGCAGTGTTGATGCAACATGGTAAACCCATATGCTACCATTCTTAGACTTTTAATTCTGCAGTAGTTAATTATCCTACATATGATAAAGAATTGTATGCATTAGTTTAGAGTGTGAAGAGGTGGAAACATTACTTAATGGGAAAAGAAACAATAATACATACTGATGATCAACCACTTCAGTTCTTGCACTCGCAAACTAAATTGCAACAATCAAGGCACTATAGGTGGATGGGTTTCCTGCAGTAGTTTCATTTAGTCATTAGATGTAAAAAGGGCATACACAATAAAGTTGTAGATATGTTGTGCAGACCAATCATAAATGCATCTACTATACTTAAGCATAACTCAGTAATGCATGAAAGCTACATTGAACAATATGCTCAAGATATAGACTTCAAAGATGTATCTGCAGCTTTAAGTAATGGCAAAAAGGCAGAAGAATTGGATTACTATGTTAATGAACGACTCTTGTATCATTTGGGAAAGCTATGCATTCCAAAAACATAGAGAGTTAACATAATTAGGGAGGCACATACTTCTCTGATATCAGGCCATTTTGGTGTAAGTAAAATAGTTGCACAGCTGCAAAGATACTGCTATTGGCCAAAAATGCATGAAATAATTTCAAGATATGTAAGAGGGTGTACCATGTGTGCTAAAAGCAAGCCCAGCAATAGAAAACTAGGCTTGTACACTCCACTACCAGTTCCTTCCCATCCTTGGGAAAGTGTTTCCATGGAATTTGTTGGGGGATTGCCAAAATCTAGAAAGGGACATGACTATTTATATGTTATTGTGGACAGGTTCAGCAAAATGTGTATTCTAATACCCTGTAATAAGCAGATTACAGCTAAACAAATAACGAAATTGTTCTTTCAGCATGTCTGGGTGCATTTTGGGTTACCCACTTCCATAGTATCTAATCAAGACTCCCGATTTGTTGGGAAGTTTTGGTCAAGTCTGTGGGAATTAATGGAAACCAAACTAAAGAAAAGCACAACCTTTCATCCACAGACAGATGGCCAAACAGAGGTAGTTAATAGGATAGTGATCTAGTTGCTTAGGGGTTACTGCAGCAAGCATCCAAAGCATTGGGATGAACACTTATGTTATGTGCAACATGCTGACAATCATGCTAAACATTCTTCTACATAGAGATATCATTTTGAGACTTGTTTTGGTTTCATACCAAGGTCTCCCTTGGATTTTGTCTTTGAAAAAGACATAGCAGCTGTTGGACACAGTGATGTGGATAAAGCAACTAGATTCATTGAACAGATCCAAGAAATTCACTAGGAAGTGTAGGAACAACTGGAAAAGATCCATGCCAAATACAAGGCAAGGCATGATAAACATCAGGTGGAGCACAACTTCCAAATTGGCGATCAAGTCTGGATGTATATCAGCAAGGACAGAATGCAAGGTGAAAGAAAGAAGCTGAAGCCAATAAGGTATAGCCCTTTTAAGGTACTTGAGAAAATTGGTGAGAATGCTTTCTGCCTTGATCTGCTAGCATACATGCACATCTATTAAGTAATAAATGTAGAAAATTTAAGACAGTTTGAACCTTCTTGAATTGAAGACCCGGAAGAGCAAAATCAATTGCCTTCCATTGATGATCTATTTCCTGAATACCTCAATGAGATGCAGGAAGATCTGATTCTGGACAGGAAGGTGAGGACTATGTGCAGAGAGGACGTGGAGTACCTTAGGATCAGACTCAAAGGTTCAAAACCAAATAGTGCAAAATGGATAGGGATTGGGCAAGTGAGGCAGCTGTATCCTCACTTGAGTGATGCTTGAAGACCAAATTTTGGTGGTCCAAAAGCCTTTTCAGTGGGAAGGCCTGATCCAAATGGATCCAAGAAACACTTTCTCTGTCTTCAAAAACTCAAAAATCATGCCAAAGACCAAAGAAAATCACATAAGGAAGCCTTTCAAAACACTATCGGGAGGAAAAAACCCATGAAATCTGTGGAAAAAAAAAGGTATCGGAGTCGGAACAAGTAATGCACAATAGCCATCAGACCTGGCCAATCAACAATCTAGATCTGAGCGGTGGATTGCCATCAGCGGTGACCTTCAGCACAGATTGACGAGATCCACATAAGACTTGCAACAACGATCAACAAATATTGGAAGGATCCACATAAGGCCTACAATGGTGATCGACGAAGACCTCATAGGAGATGCGATGGTGACTGGCGGGGTCAACGAGGACCATCGATCAAGTGCGCAGATCGACGACCCACATTGCATCGCCAAATCGCAATCGGAA
>APFE031357433.1:11394-55309 GCA_000404065.3 Pinus taeda
TGACCTGATGGACTGGACCAGATAATATTGTAAGCCATTTTGTATGGATATGAAATCCGTCAAGTGTCATTTTAATGTATTTTCGCAGTTTCATTTGTTAAACGAAATGCGAAGGAGAAAGCTCCAATGCGATAAGCTGGACCCGAAAGGGTACCTTAAGGCTATTATATATAATTTCAAGTATGGAGGAAAGTCATTTCTAATGCATTGTCGTAGTTTTTAATATATTTACGAAACACAAAGGGACAGAGCCATTGTGATAAGCGACAATGACCAATAGGCGGACCCAATGGGAGAATAGGGTGGATTTAAGGACTTTTGAAGTCCGATACATTGAGTTTTGGTGGATTTTCTCTATTAAATATATTTTCATTGTGAAAATAGAGCGCGACTATTTTAGGAGTTGCAGAGGCCCGCGGGACTCTTACCAATAGGTGGCCACCTCCTCTCTATGCATTAAGCAATGATTGTATCACGCTAAAAGAGGGATTTGAAGCGGACAGAGGTCAGGGAGATTGAGAGATGGGAATTTGAAATGGGAAGGCATTGTAGCTTTGGCTTTAAAGCCATAGATAGAGAGCTCAACAAAGGAAGAAGTATTGTAGGCAAATGCCGAGACAGAGTTAGGATAGAGACAGAGAGCATTGAGGGAGTCTCTGTACTCAGAGAAAACTTGAGAGGTTCAAGTAAATCTATTGTTATTGTATTCTATTGTGTGTGATGCTCAAATTGAGTTCACTGTTGTAAAAAGAACTCTGATTGAAGACATAATAGAGAGGCCACCATTGAAGGTTGGACCAGGAGATGCATCCCATAAGTATTGGGTGAACTCCTCATTAAATTTGTTGTCATGTGTTGCCTATTATGTTTTTTTTATTTACTGCTTCATTTTCTGTGCATTTCGCAATCTTATCGATCCATTGCTTAAAATGACATAGACAAATCCATGCACATAAGTCTATAATACCTTATTGTTATCTTAGATCTCATTTTTAGATAATGATGATACGTAGGGGAGGGTGCGATTTTGTATACCGCCCATTTCGGACCACAACCCCCCCCCCGACGGTAAAGCTCGGATGGTGAGGGGGGGGGAGTCATATGGGTTGTCGGATCATGGGAGATGGGTAGAGATGAAGTGAGAGGTGTCGGAGGGTTAACTTATGATGTGATGGGACACCTAGTGGGGTTGGAGAGAGTTAAATACTTAAAGCATAAGGAATATGTGCGATATATGAGGGGTGTTAAAACTTAGGGATAAATAGGTGGAGGGAAATGTGAGCGGAGGTGTAATGTTGGTATTTAAAACTTAGGGATAGGATTAATACCAAAATAATTGATACATAAACCTTAAAGAAAACCTTTACTCCTATGCCTTTTCTTTTGCACATGAAAACAATATTTGATCATTGACTTGTGGCGCATTTTGACTAGTAGCCTGTGCATCTATAAAAACATGAAATGAAGCCTTTCTTTTCTTTTTTCTTCCCTAGCGTCTTATTTTCCTTTTTCCTTCTATATTTAGGGCAGCTAACACCGAACATTTTATTGATATGGATGCTTATAAAACATTAAATTGGCCTAACATTTTAACTTTTCTTTATTTTGCATCCATATCCTAACTTAATATTTTAAAATTATTTTGAATAATATACTAACTTATCAAAACCAAATAATGTTACAACATCGACACCATCTGGGGACTGCTTCCCCCTGTGGGATGTAGAGAAAAAGCAAATCCAAGCGCCTTCTCCTCAGGCTATGGAGTCTTTGCTAAAACATATACTTGCAATTTTTTCAAAAATTAAAAAAACTCTTCGAATATTTATAGATGGTGAATACATGGAAAATCAATACCGAATGTAATGTTTCAAGTATTTCCCATTGATTGGCAATGAGGAATACTCTCCTTCTAGATTCTGTAGGATGAATGTGTTGTTCCCTTTGACTTCTGAAATGCTGAATGAATAATGGAAAAAAAGCACTTGCTTTAGTGAAAGCTATTAAAGATTCCATAGTGTACATCTTGTATTCACACATCATTGCTTACGTTCCAAATTTAGTAGTAAAGGACATTTTGACACAAAATGGGCTTGAAGGAAGGAGAGGAAAATTGATTTCCACAATTTTAGAATATGACATAGAAATAAAGCCTCAAAACTTATCGAAGGCCAATGTTTAGCTAAACTCATGGCTGAATCGAACTGTCAGGCCTTAGATATAAAATTCATTGGTGCCCTATATGATCAAGAAGAGATGGGGACTCCACAAATCAATGAACCTTTTACAGATTCACCTTGGTATGCAGATATCATATTTGCTTTACTAAACTTACAAGCTCCTCCTAGTTTATCTAGAATTTAAGCTAGATTTTTGCAAATGAAATCAATGAAATATTGTATCATAGATAATGCTTTACTTTGGAAAGATAATAGTGGAATTATATTAAATTGTTTACTGAAAGATGAAGTTGACAAAGCTATGCAAGAATTTCATGCAGGAGATTGTGGATGACACTTGTATTGGAAAACAACTGTTGATAAAATTCTCAGGGCAAGTTTTTACTGGCCCATCCTTTTTGCAGATGTCAATAAACATGTGACCTCCTGTCATAGGTTCCAAATATTTGAGGGTAAAAGGAAGCTTTTACCTTTACCTCGCAAACCTATATCCACAAAAGTGCCATTTCAACAATGGGGTTTACACTTCATTGGAGAAATTCACCCAACCTCCTCAGCCCAATATAGATGGATTTTGACAACCATTGATTACTTTACCAAATGGGTAGAAGCCATCCCTTCCAGACAAGCCACAAACTCTGTCATTATATCATTCCTTGAAAACAATATCCTGTCAAGATTTGGATGCTCACAAAAGCTCATTACTGATAATGCAGCTGCTTTTAAATCCAAGAAAATGGTAGACTTTTGTAACAGATATCACATTACCCTTGGCCATTCCACTGCCTATTACCCTCAAGGTAATGGATTTTCATAATCCTCAAACAAAAGCCTTGTTAATATCATCAAGAAACTATTGGAAGACAACAATAAGACCTGGAACAAAAAGTTGGTCAATGTCTTATGGGCAGATAGACTAACTACCAAAAATTCCATTGGTACATCTCATTATTAGTTAGTATATGGTATGGATGTTTGTTATAGGTCAATTTGGGCACATCAACCCCAACTTTTAGATTAGTACTATTAGGGTCCATCAATCCCTAATTCAATTTTTTTCATTCCCTAATGAGGTCAAACTACATCATGTTTGCTTCCCAAGAGTTTCCATGACACCATTCATCCAAAAAGTATCCCTAAGGAGATAGGTAGCCTTCTATCAGGCTGCATTGCAATGCAGGAACTGCACTGACTGGGTGCGCTGCAGCACACTTAGCCTTTGTTTCACCAGTGATGAGTGAGTTTCAACTAATGAATCCATTGTATTCCTCATCCAATGGATACCTCTGGAAGTTTCCAAGTTGGTTGAGTTCGCATTTGGATGAGGAAGAAGATGCATGAACCTTAATCCATTATCCCTTCCTCCATGGAACCACTTCCCAAATTTGGCAGAGCATTCATGAAGACCATTAATGGCTTAAACTCCTCCATTCAACTATAAATTGACCAAGCATTCAAAGGCTAGTCTAGGCTGGATTTTCTTGAGCTAAGGAGATGTTGTTTGAATGAGATTAGTAAGAGTATTGTAATGATGTCGAATTGTTGCTTCATGAGGAGAGAAGGGATAATAACTGGAAGGAAGACACTAAATCAAGCATGAACATTCATGGGTTGTAATATTTCCTTTTATCAATAAAGAATTCAAATATTTTTCCATTCATGTTCTTATATGATGTATATCGTATTCTGGATTCTATGATATGTTTAATTAGCAGATCTTTATTGTATGCTTTGATGGGTTTCTGTCTTGGCTTGTGTGGAGGTACTTTCTAAGTGGGTTAAGTACGAAAAGGAGCGGCAAGATCGATTAAGGGAGAGAGGGAGCAAGCGAAAGCTACAGGTTGGTTTCTTTTTTTACCTCTCTTATTTGTTGATTAAAGAAAAGGTAGCAAATTACTTTGTCTATTGTTTCTAGACTAGCTACTAAGTCTAGAGGGTTAAGCGTTTGATAAAACACTAAATTTGCCCAAAACAAATTTGTGACTCCAATGGGGATCATTTTAACCCTTTTAGTAGCTTATCATCCTCCTAAGACATTTCTACATACTATACTTATGGTCATTGATTGAATTTCAGTCTTCTTTCATTGAAAATTTGGTTGAAACTGTGTTAAAATTGCCTTTAGAATGGCTTACTGTCACCAACGCAGTCCAATGAAGGACACAATGCACTGCAGTGCACTTCCCACATAGGTACAGTGAAATTCAATGCACTGTCTCTAACTGTTGCCTGTGCTAATCCCTTGAGGGTCAGTTTCCCATCTAGGAATTGAAAGTTTTATGCCAATTTTCTCTTGTTTGAATGAGTTTCTGAATGCCAATGATGTTTTGTCTCTAAAAATAGTTTTTGTTTTTTTTTTTTTTTTTGTTTTTTTTTTTTGTTTTTTTTTTGTTTTTTTTTGTTTTTTTTTTGTTTTTGTTTTTTGTTTTTTGTTTTTGTTTTTTTTTTTTTTTTTTTTTGTTTTTGTTTTTTGTTTTTTTGTTTTTGTTTTTGTTTTTTTTTTTTTGTTTTTTGTTTTTTGTTTTTTTTGTTTTTTGTTTTGTTTTTTTTTTTTTTTTTTTGATCTCCCTATTTGACCCGATTTAGACTAGATTGTTGCATGTTTTTTATGTATTTGTTTATCATTTGCAATCCACTGTTGAAAGCTAGTTTTGATCGATTGTTTTGTCAAAAATGAAGTGTTGTAAAGTTTTCCTTCAAAAATAATCGATTGACCTATTTGTGCATTTGATTTGTATTTTCATTTAAAGTGTCAAAAATCTTCATTTCTTTAAAGTTGAAAGTGTCGTACAGTCTTCCTTTCCCTTTAAAAGAAATTGTCATAAATCGTCATTTTTTATGAAAAGAGTTTTGAATCGTTTGTGCATTGGTTTTTCTTATTGCATCATTCACATTAAGAGAAACTAAAAAGAAATACATGCAAATTTCATTTCAGAGTTTGAGTTTGTGTGTTCAAAAGGAATGGTTTAGGGAATTGCATTAGTTTGTGCTCTTCGTTGTTTGTTCAAAAAGTACTTGTATGCTCTATCCCTCATAGCTAGGATTTTCATTGCTGAAAATAAAAGGAAAGAGTGCTTCTCATTCAAGTTGCATTCTTAGGAATTTCGAAAAAAATCTTGTGGTGAACCCTCAAAGGAAAATTTTAAGCAAGATCAACCTAAAATCAATTAATCTAATAACACATTGGAACTTAAGGAAAACATCTAGAGTTCTAGGCTAGAAACATGTTTCGACGTCTTTAAACCTAGTGGCTGTCGTTTTCACTGAGGTTGGGTGATTCCTTCTCTCTGATTTGATAAGTGCTAGTACGGACTTGTGCTCCCTGTACCGTCGAGTATATAGTGAGAGACCCCAGTAGGTTGAAATCCTTTATCCCTAGGAAGCCCAGTTTGTCGCCTTACTAATCGTAACGCACTGAACACAACACTCGGGAATATTGCCTATCGTACGTAAAGTCCTTGGTCATTTCTCTTTCATTTATCACCAAGGTGTATATTGCCATTTTGTGATTAGTCTGGTAAACCATCTTGTTTAAAATCTCCAGAACAAGCACTTTCATTCCTTTTCAACTCTTTAAAAGAAAAGGATCATCTGAGCACTTGTCCTTTCAGGTTCATTAAACATCGAAAGCGACTAGAGTCATCTTTTATTTTTTCTTGACTCTTTAAAAATGAAAAAGAAAACTTGTGTTCCAGTGTCGTAAAAATTAATTGACCACGAATAACATCCTTATTCCTTATTTGATTTTAAGTTGATAGAAACCATCAACAATTCTGGAGGAAAATCAACCTCACTCCATCATTTGAGGAGAGTTATGAGCAAACTGCACTTGCCACCGGAAGCCACTCCTATTCGGTCAAGGCAGACTTGTCAAATTGAGTCTGGAACATCAAGAGTTTTTGGTACTTCATTTGCATTGCCAGAGCTGCCTATCATGGCTAGTACTGAGCCTCTAGTTACTCCAACCATTTCTGGTGCATCTGTTACACAAGAAGAAGTTACTCAACTACCTGAGGCCACTATAACAGAAACAAGTGAAAAATTAACTAAGGTTGATCCACAACTTGAAGTTAATCAACAAAAAATTACTTTAGAACTTGAACCAGTTCCATTGGAATTCGATCCAGAACCTATAGCAGTTGAAACCGAAGAGATTTTTGAACCAGAAATTGTTCATGAACCTTCCCTTGAACTGAAGTTCTTTTACCAAAACATCTGGACTTTGACCTTGAACATTCCGAAGTTTTTACTAAAATACCTCAGTCATCCGTATTTCCTAAAACTTCATATTTAACACAAGAAGTCTTTTTCGGACCTGACGATGAAATCCTTCCACCTGGATTAATTGCTGTAGAGGAAGAAATTGAGGAAGATTCTACCCCCGGTACTCCACATCATTTTAGACCTTGTTTGTTTCTTTATTCTCAATCTCCTTCTTGTTCTACTGTTTGAAGTTTTACTGCTGCTTCTGAAATACCACTTGAGTCATTAGGTCGACTTTTGGGTTAGTTAACCATGATAGAACAACCGCAAACATCCCAAACTGCTTCATCTGATGTAGCTATGGAAAAATTATTTGCTGCTACTTCTTCAATCTTTTATAGCACACCTGAGTTACATTTATATGGACAACCATCCACCCCAGCTGGTTACTAGTCTATGTTTGGGATCCACTCAGGGGTTTCTTCTTTTCCATGGTCATCACCCATGTCATCATCGGGAAATTTACCTGGTTCTTCTTATCAAGGACAACAGTTTGATCCTGCTTACCAATACCAGTATCAAACCGGGAAATTCAGTGAACAAAGACCCATATATCCTCTTAACACTGGAATGCCACCATTTGGTCAACAATATGCCTATTCACCGCATCCTCCCTATCAAGGAGGACAACCCTATGGTTATGTCCCACTGTATTTAGGTCAACCTGAAATGAGAGTTTGTCAGTGGTAGCCAACTTTGCCACCTCAACCAAGGCTTGTGTATCCAACACAACCTATGCAAACTGAGCCAATTATTTTGACTGTACCTATCGTAACTATTGAACCATAGATACAAGCTCAACATGTTGTATCTCAACCTACACAAGTTAGTTCTGCTACCTCGCAACCACAAGTTTCGAGTCAACAAACTAAAACTTCTCAGGCTGTTATGCAACAACCACTTTCTTCCGAGGTACAATTACCGCAGGTTAGTGTGCCACTATCTGAAGCGACTCAAGTTGCTACTGGTTTAGTTTATCCTCATCCTGGTCAAATCGGCATTGGGGGGAAATATCATACTTCACAACCAGTACCCAAACAACCTTGACAACCACAGTATCAACAACCTCCTTTTCAGAATGTCCAACCTCAGTATGGGCCTACTTTTCAGGCCGAACTTGGGCAAGGACGATGTCAAGCGTATCAAGGCCCTGTGTACCAAGCCCAACCCGATTACGGACAATTTCAAGGTCAACTTGGTTTTAATCCATATATCAGTTATGTCCAATGGCCCTATAAGGTATCCGCCTTATACGGGTATGCAAAGGCCTATCGCACAGGTAATTCCATCTTATCCTGGATATGCTCAGCCTGATTTGAATCTATAGTTGCCATTTGTGGAAACTTTAGAATTACCAGATTTGAACTGGCTTACCAATGATCCAATTTTATATGCACCATGGTGGTCGGTAATTCCTCATAAGTTACCTTCCGATATTCCAATATTTAATGGAAATCCCGGAGAAGACCCGTCAAATCATGTCATGAATTTTCATTTATGGTGTTCTTCGAACTCCTTGAATAATGATTCAGTAAGACTTCGTCTTTTCCAAAGAATGCTCACTTGTTCAACTGCTAAGTGGTATATTGAATTGCCGAGAGCTTCTTTTAATAATTTCACCAATTTAGCCACTACTTTTTTGACCCACTTCTAATTACCCATCAGATATGAAACTGGAACGGAAATTTTGACCAACTTTAAACAAACTACTTCTACTCACATATCAAATCATATTCATGAGTGGCATCATCATCGTTGAATGGTTAAAACCTATGTTCCTGAGCAACTTCTAGCTGAGTGGTTCATTAAGTCCTTATTTCCATCTATCACCGAGGATGTGGCTAAAGGTGGAGTTGTTACAGAAGAGCAAGTGATTTCTCGTACCCTATACTTGGATTTAATTTACAAACGATCATGCATGCTCTATGACAAAATTCCACATGCACCATGCCTAAATCAATCCATTCCACCTCCACCATTGAGTAGGGACTCTCATGCCGACGACAATGTGATTGGTTCCTTGAGCACACAAATGGAAAGTAAACCACCTGGTCAATCGCTTGCCATTTTGAATCAAACTGTAAATGCATTTGAGGTTCCTACTTCTGAGATTAATGTCGTGTCATCTAACAAAGGTAAGAATTAGAAGCAACCACGAAGCAAGAATAAAGGGAAAAATAAAAAGAAAACTGAAAACCCTCCTCAAGAGAAATCATCTGATTCCTCTAATCTGGGAAAGAAACCTAATTATCCATGTCTGATATGTAATGAAGAACACTTTACAAGAGATTTTCCTCACCACTTGGAAGCTTCTAAGTTGTTAAAAACTTCTATTGCATCCGCAGTGTTGATAGAACCGTTTCAAAACCCGGATACCAATTTGGTTGCAACAGAAAATGCTTCCACATCCCAGGTATTAATGTTATCCATCTCAAACCTAAAGATGAAATTTTGGTTCAAACATGTAATAAAGATTATGGTAATCTTCCATCGTCATCAAATAATCAGGCCACTGATCAACCTGGTTCTTTGAATTCGACCACATCAGAAAATGTTCCACTAACCATTGCACCAGAGTTAACAATAAAGCCATCGAATGGATTTGTGCACAAATCAATGTTCAATCATCGAGCTCGAGTTGCTCAAAATTACAACATAGTAGAGGATCTCGCTCAGTCTCCTTCTTCTATGTGGAAGCTCGAGGTGTTGCAAAATTGCCCCTCCTAGAGGCAGGCTATACTGTCGGAAATAGGTGGAGTAGATCCAACGGATTCTAATCTTGTGGTTTCTAACCACTCAGGATATATGCCACATTTACTAGCACAATTAGCTTTTCTAATTCAGATTAAAGCTCTCAACAAAAATATTCATTGAAGTATCATAGATGAGGGATATTCTATCTATATTATGTCAATGAGCTACTGGAAAACATTGGGGTCACCTACGTTGTCAAGATCACCAACCACATTGAAATCTTTTAATGGAAGAACATATACTTCATGTGGGATTTTAAATAATTTGCAATTAGAACTAGGGGGAAAACAGTAACTATTGAGGTTGAGGTGGTTGATGGACCCCTTGACTACAACATTTTACTTGGATGACCATGGGTTTATGCTTTGGCTGTTGTTGTTTCCATGTACTTTCGTATGATCACATTTCCTCATAAAGGTGGAATAACAGTTATTGACCAAACCTCATTTTTTGCCTCTAGTTCTCAAGTTATGGGAAGCATTCTGTTTGTTAACGGACCACCGCTTTCACTTTAATTTTTTGGTGTAGGTATTTTCAAAGATCCTTCCCTAATGGGTACTTTTACACTTCTTCACCATCTCAGATTTTGGAAGTTGCAAGAGCCAAGACATGTAATATGTTATCCTCTACTCGTCTTTGTGGGAATATCGGACCTCAGTGAGAAATGCTACCAGAGTCACACGCTTTAAGTTGCTGTATGGTTTGGAAGTAGTCTTGCCAATTCAATGTGAAATTTTATCACTCAAACTCGCAATTGACTTGCTATCTGATACTTTTGAAGAAGAAGCACGCTTCTTGGAATTGATCCATTTGGATGAAACCCATCGTGATGCTGCATTGGCTAATGAAGCACACAAGAAACGGGTAAAGGCACAATATGATAAAAATGTCAAGCCTTGTGTCTTCTCAGAAGGTGACCTGGTCTTGCTTTACAATCAGGAGTCTGATAAAATTGGAGTAGGAAAATTTGAACCACTTTGGATGGGCCCTTATATTGTTAAGCGTGTTTTGATGAAAGGTGCCTATGAGTTAGTAGATTATGACGGAATTCGATTGTCTAAGCCCAGAAATGGGTTGTATTTAAAACATTACTATGCTTAGTTAAGTATGGTAAAACTCATGTAAATATGCTCGGATTGCATGTGTGAGTATTTTTCTTTTAGGGTTTTTATTTGGTTAAGTAATCCACTTCGAATTTGTTGCAGATGTCAAACTTTTTAGAACCATTTGTTGGTTATGCTGATGGTGCTAGTCGTAGTACACAAAACCTATCTTCTACAGCATGGGCTATCTTCACTCCAAACGACGAGTTAATGAGTTTTAGAGGGATTTGCATTAGTCGATCAACAAACAATATCACTGAGTATAGCACGTTGATTGAACTTCTCTTTGATGCCATTTCACTTGGCATTCGCCGAATTATCATTAGGCTGGATTCACAGCTTGTTGTACTACAAACTACTGGTGTTTATATCGTCCAAAACTCGACAGTTCATCGTATGTTCCTTAGAGTTTGTATTTTGGAAAGGTATTTTGAGTTTATTCAATATCAACATATTTCCATAAATTTAAACACATTAGCTGACCCTCTAGCAAATTATTTGTTAAATAGACATCTGCAACATATGTAAAGTAAATATTTTCAATTAGCATCATTAGTTGAATAGGATTGCATCACTCAACCATAATAAAATCCTAAAAGTAAAATAGGTAATTGTAAAAAAAATTTACAAACAGTTTGTGTCCAAGACAAAAATTGGTCATCTGACCCAAAACTAAAATGTATACAGAAAAATCATCTAAGTAGACTAGTGGTGCTCATGATAGAAGGTCACTGCCTATGCTATCATACGCAAGAGTTTCATTCAACAACCTGATACACTGATGGTGTGGCACTGTAGTCGCATAGGTAGCTCCTCGATCCAGAAATTCGGAATACCCAGGGTTAATCCATCTATGTGATCTTGCAATTCAGCCAAAGTCTCGGCCAAATCCAAGTCTTGGAGAACTGCTCTCCCTACAGGTCTTTGTGCTAGTCCAGCTACATCTCGTGGGTCCCCCACAGGTTGAACAGGTCCAATATCTATATGCATAAAAAAAATTCATTTTGTTTAGTTTTGGAATAAATAAAAAAACACAAAAAATGCAAAAAAACTTTAAAAATTAAAAACACTTGGTCAAACAATTTACCAATAGCATCCCACATTGCTCCAACTCGTAATGGTATTTCTAGATCACCATGGAAATCCATTTCTGAATATGGATATTCTGTGAAAGTCATCTCCTATCGATCGAACCATTCAAATAATGTAGAGATAAATACGATCGATGAATGGGCACCATGCCTAGTCATAAGATCTCCCCACCTCTGCATATGTGGGTTTCTTAGTCCAGATACAGCCAGTGAAATAAGCTGTGGTTGTAAGAGAGGAATTCTCTCCAAGGCAAAATAAATCATGATCAATCCATAGCCAAAGTTCTTGATATTTCCTTTTTTTACCTTGGTCAGTTGCTCTTTCACAGATGAAAGAACAACCTCACACCAACTGAACACCTTTGGCTCTAAACATTCTAAAATATATTGCATGTATGATCTATTGGCCAAATGAAGTGTCACATTGCCAGCCAATCTGGGAATGGTAAAGAGGATCATCCTTAGCGGTAAATTACTAACATCCTTGATATTTATCCTTCCGTCTCTGCTAGGATGGGCACCCTGCCTACATAATTGTCGCACATAATCTTTCACTAGTCTACCCCCATGGGCAAGTCCTATTAGTGAAATGGGGGCACCCTGCCTCGACAGTCTGGTCAGAAAGTATATATCATCGATGGTAAATGGGACCTATTTGTCCCAAATGTGAAAAGTTTGACCAATTGGATTCCATGATTGAACAAGAAATTATAGAAGATCAATCTGCTTCCGCATGTGGGATAATTGGAAATACTTGAGTAACCCACAATTTATTAGGGCCTCAAATGTACCCTAATTATTCAAGGCCATGATATCCCATTCTTCATGCTCTCGTTCTCTCCATATGATTACCATTTCAATTCCTGAATTGGAAAAGGAAACCCTAGGGGCCTCAAAACCATAAAATGTTCTTGACTAAAACAAGAAATAAATAGAATGAAATGAAAAAGAAGAGTTAGTTCCTACCTGGTCCAAATAGTACAAGGAATAATCCCCCGAATCCTCTACAATCAACTGGTGAACTTCGAGAAAAACTGGTCCAGAGATCAAAAGGTAAAAACGAGATGGTGAAAATGAATGATAAGAACCAGCTTTTATGTTTATTTCTTGCACATTAATAAAGTAAACATTGGGTTTCATTATTTAATCCATGAACATGTATTTTTTAATCTATTTTGATGACATCTTGCGCATGATTAAAAACTGATATGCAGTTATGACGTGCTTACATTTAAATTGAACATCTTTGACCACAAAGAAAACTTTTGTTGCTTTTTCGAGTTTTGTTAAAAATGAGAAAGGAACCCCCTTGGAGTCCTCTATAGGCTCTTTTCATACTCTCTAAACATGAAAATATTACTGAGCACTTGTCATTTCTAGCTCGTTAATGGATTAGAATCGATATCTACTCAGTATAGTTTTACCCCTTCTTCAGGATGAGATAGATTAACTACAAAGAAGGTACTCGTTGATCAAACATGATCAATAGGTTCTCTCTTGTATTATTTTATGCTTTTTCAAACTTGAGAGACAAATTTACAAAAAATAACTTGTGGAGTTTCCTTTTAGTCCCTTTTCAAACTCTCTAAATGTGAAAAGGACTGAGTTATCTTTGTCGTTAGACTTGTTAAAAACATTGAATAGCAACAAACTTTTCCATCTAGACAAGACCGAGTTTCACCTTCGCTAGACTCGTTAAAACATCAAATAGTGATGGATTCACCCGAAGGGTGAAATTATACAACAAACATATGTTATCCTCCTCAATATTGATAAAACAATAAAGAGGTACTCGTCATAAATGACGGGGGAAAATGGGAAAAAGCCGAGAACACTTTACGGTAGCAGGTTGCTCTTGAACATGACACTTTCACCTCATCCCCATGACTATGTGGGTTGGGTCATTTAGCTTGATGGTTATCACATCGTTGGTCTATAACACCATCCATCACTTTTTTTTCGGTCAATGCTACCAATTCACTTTAGTGTCGCCGATATGTTAAAGAGAAGTCATTCAGCTCAAAACTTCATCCTTTACAATACAGTAAACCTTCATTTTCATGCCCTCCATTCTTGAACCTTGTGTCGTTATTCAATATTAAATCTCAAAAATCATTTACCTCGTTTGATGTCATTGATGTGGGATACATCAAGGCCCTCATGCGACAAGTCGCTTCTTTTCAACATCAGCACATCATCCAAGAAGTTGACATAGAAACACCCCTTCAGTACCTTGAGGCTTACATACATCAATGGAAGGCTTCTTGCTTCTAGCGATAGGTTGACATCATTGGTCTTCAACCGAAAGAATTTGTATTATGTTCGACATCAAATCACTTATTCACACCTTGCGAAATGTACTGCAGTACCTTGAGGGTCATTATCACTATCAGTGATTCCTCTCATGTCTATCAATGACTTACATCATTTGTTGGTAATCAGACGATGTCTCTCCATGTTCAACCTCAGATCATCTATTCACATGGTTAGACTTGTACATCAAGTGAAGATTGAATGAGATTAAAGACCCTAGATCTAGTTTCATCCATCTGGGCTGCAATATATTTTCAGGAGTACTATATCAATTGTAAAAATGGCCTTACATTCATGATCATATATTCATGGGTCTATATTTGTAGATGACTATATTTGTACATGTAATGAAAGTTTATAAGATGAGCATGGGTATGCCTTCCCTCAACTAGTTCGTGAGAAAAAATCGAATTATCATGATATTTGTATTGTAATGATGCAGGTCACCTTCCACTTCGAAACCTTCTCCCCAAATGGTAAAGCATCTCACTCGACATGTTTATTTTCGACTTCATGCTTTAGGGGGGAATTGTTACAGGTCAATTTGGGCACGTCAACCTCGACTTCCATATCAGTACTATTAGGGTCCATTAATCCTTAATTCAGTTGTTTTCATTCCCTAATGAGGTCAGACTAAACCATGCATGCTTCCCAAGAGTTTCCATGACACCATTCATCCAAAAAGTGTACCTAAGGAGATCAACGCAGGTAGCCTTCTATCAGGCTGCATTGCAATGCAAGAACTGCACTGACTGGGTGTGCTGCAGCGCACTTAGACTTTTTCACCTGCGTTGAGTGAGTTTCAACTAATGAATCCATTGGGTTCCTCATCCAATGGATACTTCTGGAAGTTTCCAAGTTGGTTGAGCTCGCATTTGGATGAGGAAGAAGATGAAAAAACCTTAATCCATTATCCCTTCCTCCATGGAATCACTTCCCAAATTTGGCAAAGCATTCATGAAGACCATTAATGGCTTAAACTCCTCCATTCAGCTATAAATTGACCAAGCATTCAAAGGCTGGTCTAGGTTGGATTTTATTGAGCTAAGGAGATGTTGTTTGAATGAGATTAGTAAGAGTATTGTAATGATGTTGAATTGTTGCTTCATGAGGAGAGAAGGGATCACAACTAGAAGGAAGACACTGAATCAAGCATGAACATTCATGGGTTGTAATCTTTCATTTTATCAATAAGGAATTCAAAGATTTTTCCATTCATGTTCTTATATGATGTATATCGTATTCTGGATTCTATGATATGTTTAATTAGCATATCTTTATTGTATTCTTTGATGGGTTTCTGTCTCGGCTTGTGTGCAGGTACTTTCTAAGCAGGTTAAGTATGGAAAGGAGTGGCAAGATCGATCAAGGGAGAGAGGGAGCAAGCGAAAGCTACAATTTGGTTTCTTTTCTTACCTATGTTATTTGTTGATTAAAGAAAAGATAGTGAATTACTTTGTCTATTGTTTCTAGACTAGCTACTAAGTCTAGAGGGTTAGGTGTTTGATAAAACACTAAATTTTCCCAAAACAATGTTGTTTTTGCATCTTTTTTAGGAGTTCCAGTTATGAAGATAATTGAAGAGTTTCAGGTAGAACCAAATGATATCCAAAGGAGGATAAATCAAACAATACACTTGTAGCAAACCAGAGAAGAAGTCTTTGTCAAATCACAAGTGATCCAGGATAAAATCAAAAAGTTTTTTGACAAAAATACCATAGATGATGACTTTTACATAGGTGATAAAGTACTTAAATGGGATTCTAGAAAAGAATATAAGGGAAAACATGGAAAATTCGATTTCTTATGGCAAGGACCTTATATCATTTATGGTTACATATGTAACAATGCATTTTTCTTGAGACAATTAGACGGAACAGATGTACCAGGAGGACCTGTCAATGGGTAGGATGTTGAAGCATTACTGAACCACATATTAATAGTAGTTCACTTTACTTTACCCATTGTATATAACATTACATAGTTTATATTGGATTGGATGGTAATCCTTTGAAGTTGAAGCCCGAAGAGAAGGCCCTGAGCTTTGAAGGTTTCACCATAAGTATGAATAAAGTAGAATCACAGAAAACAGTTTACAAGTTAACTTTAGTTACAATTTCAAATGCTACTCATCTTAAAGTTATTGACATTTCACCAGGAAATGCCATCCCCATGTGGAACCACTGTTCGGGTCCTATAATAATAGGATTCATAATTTTGAATTGGATATGGTTAGTCTTGTAATATTGTACGTATTTTTGCTTTCTGCAAAATGTTTTCCATATTAAAAATTAAAAAATGTAAAGAGGGTATGTCCTAAAAGAATAATCTAAGGACAAAAATAAAGAAAAAGATCAAAGAAAAGTGAAAAATATGAACCCAAAAAATAAATAAAAATAGATTATGAAAGTGTGCAAATTCAAATGCCGCTACTTTTTACTTTACTATGTAAAATAAGATTGTGTGCAGCTTGTCAGAAATGCCACAATCCATGATGGTCAGATAGCTTAATCTTGACTCATCCATGCTTTAAATTTCATGTTGATAGATAGAGAATAAAGATCTAGCCAAACTATTTAACCTTGGCAGATCAGTAGCTAAGTAGAGAATAAAAATGAGTTCATCAGTTTAATCTGAGCCATTGGAAGTTATAAGGTTAGAATTAGATAGTTTTCTTGTCAAAAGAAAAGGAAATAAAGGGTCAGCAAGCTCAAATGCACCCAATGAAATGAAGAAAAAATGTTAGGGTAAATAAAGGGTAGGTAGAAGAAAGGTTGCAAATGCACAAGGTTGTTAGTCAAAAGCACATTTATCATGCTTAATCCTATGTTTCATGTGCAAGAGGAAATGTGAGAAAGAAAAGATATTCACAAGCTTGTTAACTAATTTCCTCATTTCATTGCACCCGCACATGCTTATTTGCTAATTTCCCCATTATCCCTTCATCACTTATAAATACCATTTCCCCCCCTCATTTTGACCTTTACCCCTTGGTTTCACACATCTCCTTAGAAAATTGCCCTTCAAAAATCATCCCCCTACCCAAAACCCCTTTCCCTAGTGTGAAACCCATTCCCCATTACAAATACCACTTCCCCCCTTATTAATTTCTCTTTTCCCCCAAAAAACCCATAAAAACCCCCTTACCTTAAGTTTTTATGCCCCCATTTTATCTAATTAATTTCCCCACTTCATATTTTCCCGATACCCTTTTTTAACCCACCAGCCCTTGGTGGAGTTAAAAAAAAGCCCCGCCATATAACCCATGGTCCTACCTTAATACCCACTGTTTATATTAAATCCCGACCTTATTTACTAATTAATTACAATTATTTGTAATTAAATCCCAGTCCTCGCAAAATTGTTGTCCTGATTTTGTCCTTGCAACTCAATCACATGATAACCCTCTAATCTCCTGCCCCCATATCTGACGGTGTACATCCATATCACACGGATTCATCATCTGACCGATAATGGCCTAAGAGCATGCGAGATTCGCGGTTTTTCCTAGGCATTTTTCTGCTATGTGGCGGCACCAGGTGAGATTGCGTGCTCGTGAAAAATACCGTCCGCCATCCAAAAGTGGTGTGATGGCCCAGAAAACCACCTCCTCACCTAAACCAAAAACTTCCCATTGTTAATTGATTATTTCCACGCCAAAATGTGACTGTTACTCGTTAAAAGGCCAAAAAAACACCAAATTTCTCTTTTTGCTCGTTTTTCACTGCAACTATTGCTTAGCCATTTGTGACACCCTGAATCTCTGCACCCAACTCAACCACCCTCTACCACCTGAAGATGCTCTAGATACCCAATTCAAGCAACCAGTTGACAGTTGAAAGCTACAGTACCTTTTGCATTCTCCACTGAAACTAGTTTGCAAGCCAGACCGCCATTTTCTAGGTATTCTTATGAAAAACCAGAACGACCCTTCAATTTGAAAATGCATAGTTTAATTAAATGGTTAACTAATTGAAATTAATTAAGAAACTTGCCTAAATTGAAGATAAACTTATTTGTATACCCTAAACCCTTCTTTTATAGACTTCAAATACCCTCCCACTCTACCAGAGCTTCTAAACCTCACTCCTGAAACCACTATAAGCCTAATTCAAATCTGTAAACCCAATTATGGCTTCCCAAACCTCTCTAGATGTGAGGCCTCTGTAAACCCCTCACCTAGACATCGACCACCTTGCATTAGCAAACAAAGACTTCCAAATAAAGGACACAACTTCCTCTGCTTACCTTCTAAAGCTCTACTGCTGGAGTAAGGACAAGTTCTTAAACCAGAACGATGAAATTCACCTTTGGGAGTCTAATTTTCCCAAGTATTTGTTTCCAGAAGTACACCCATTCCCTGAAATTATCCACTTCTATCATGCTTGCTACATTCCCAACCAAAGAGCCATTGTCACCCCTGACCAGTAAATTTTGTTTACCATCACTGCAGAATCTATTTACCAAATGTTGTAGGTCCAACCAAGCCCAAATGAGACCTCATTTTCTATTATGGATTTTTTGGACCTCTATACCAAGTTAGAACTTCCCACAATAGCCAAAATTTTCAAAACTTTCATCATAGAGGAGTGTCATACTCCAAAAAATAGTCCCCATTATGCTGCCACCATTTTTTCTAAGAGAGGCAAACGTATTATTACCATGCTCTCTTTCATTTTAGGATGCACCACAAATGAGCATGTGTATGAGGTTGTCCTAGATTTCCTTTCCATCTTTAGCCCAGGCAAGCCTCCTGCTATAATTTACAACTATGATCAGTTCATAGCAGACAGAATGCATGAGCAGTTCACTAGACTACCTACTAAGAGAGTCTTCAAGTACTCATCTATATTATTTCACATGTTTTTATACTACCAGTTAGATAAATTCCCTATCAACATCCAAAAGTTGGATACCAAAGGAAATCCAAGGTCAGTTATCTATTGGACACCATTGATCCAGAATTACTCCACTATATTCACTTACAAGGACTTCATTGATTTATTTGCCCATCCAGTTATAAATATGCTAACCAGTAGCCCTCAGCCCAAAATCAGTCAAGAGATCAAAAGCGTGTTACAGTTGGCAAAGAACAGTAAGGTGGGAGATTGGTATCTGTATCAGAACCACACAAAAATAAGAATATATGGATTCCAACTTGCCCCTTGTAAACTGCCCAAATACCTCCCCATGAGGATATTTTCACTAGAATACTTTAGGCAGATTATCAATTCCGATGAAGTCAACTTCCTAGCAGCTAGGGGGAAAACCCAATTCACAATGAAAAATCAATTTGGCCCCTTCATTTGTAATAACAGAGAAGTTGGACCAGAAGCAGATAAGATTTTGTAGCAAATGAAGTTCAAAAACAGTTTTATGCGGCAGTATGACCCTCATTCAGTCATAAATAAGCTAAGGATCAAGGTCAAATTGGGACCCTTCATCCATCATCCCAGACCAAACATTGAGAGGTTTGCCAACCAATCAGAATGGTTGGAAAACACTCTAATAGACATGGACAATATTGTAGTTGATGTAGAAAATACATTGATTAATGTAGAGAAATAAATTGATGAAAGTTCCTTCCTGTAGGTTCCAGAACTAGGAGAACCAATGAATATTCCTCCTATTTTACAGACTCCGGCAAATGAAGATAGGAACCCAAAGAGAAACATGGAAGAAGGTTATATTTCAGCTATGGAAACCACAGATGAATAGTTTGAGATCAGTTACAAGAAGAGGCCCAAGCTTAAACCTGTAACTGAATAGAAAGACACCATTGAATTAGTAGAAATCACTAACATTGATACAATGGTGGAAAGAAGCAAAGGCACAACAGCTTAAGGAGAAACACAATAGCCCTCAACATCAAACACTCAACTTATTGAGAGACAACCCATTGTTGAGGTTTCTTCATTCACCATGCTTGTGGATAAAGAAAAATATATCAAAGATAGATACAAGGAAATCATGTTGAGGAATGCGAAGTTGAAGGTTGAAGCCTATGCTCAATACTTCAAGCACACACCAGCAAATCAAAGCAAGTTGAGGTCAACTTTTGACATCAAAACAAGAAAAATGTAGGTGTCATTCATGCAACCTATAGTCCAGTAGCCAAAAACATCAATTGACTACAAGAGAATAGACTTTGAGGTTTTGGTGAGGGATGTTCATCCCATTGACCAAATTGAGTTCCATAAGCAAGCAGGTGAGATGATTTATTCCACCTTGACAGGAAAAGCTATGGCTGCACATAAGCTACAAGGTTCATTGCACAACATTACAACACATTAAAAATTGGAAAAGGCCTCCTCACAAGCCAAGGACAACATGATCAAGTCATTGGAGGACTTGGTAATTGAACTGGGACATGATCCCAATGATATCAAGGCTGTTGAGAAGTTAATAAAAAATAAGAATAAGGACATTGCTGCTCTCAAAAAGAAACTCAAATTGCCTCATCCAAAGCACCCACAGATAAAAAAGGTCCTTGAGATCCAGACACATTAGGAGGAGATGCTGGACCTGGTTATACAACTTAATGATCAATTGAAGGAAATGGAGAAGGAGTTAGATAGCTTGATACAGTTAAAACAAGCTATTCTTGAGACTGCCCCTACCACTATTGTTCCAACAGTTAATACAACAATACCTTCCACTTTGGAAGCATCATTGGCTCCTATAGCTCCCGTGGCTACAACACTACCAGCTACCACAACATCTACGTCAGCAACAAGGTCGACAACCACAACATCTCAACCAGGTGATGAGGCAAGTAAGTTGGTCAAAGCAATGGAAGACATGTCCATTCAGACCACACAGATAAACAAAATTAAGGAAAAGATAACTAGTCTAGAGAGTGACTATAAGCTTGCCTAGATTATGCACAAAGAAGAAGTACATAAGGCAACCAGAATGAATGAAAGGATAAATAGCTTGGAGAAGGAAGTGACTTTAAAGGAACCACTGGGCCAAGCCAAGGAACAGTTATGGGCCAATATCATTGACTCTGTCAATGATATTTGGCCATCCATTCAAGTAATTTTTGAATAAATTGACTTACTGAAAGAGACTATAAAAGCCATACAAAGAGTTAAAATAGAACTGGAGACATGCCAGAAGAAGCCACTAGGATCATTCACTTCCTTAACTCCAAAAGCAAATATGAATTATATGACCTGGAGATACCTGACAGGACAGGTATAATACTGGATGTAAAAAAGGGTACTCACCAAGAGGAATTTGATGATGAACCTAGAAGATAAGTGCCAAACCATGCAACTGGCTATATATAAATTCATGGTTAAGATTGAATTTTTGAGGAAAAAGGGTCTACCCAATCCCTTAGTGATAAATGATAAATTGATGCCACAAGAGGACTAGAACAGAAGGATAAGAGAAGTGGCAAGAGATCAGGTAAATACTTCATCCATGAAGGGAATGCCTACTGGCAGGGTCCTATATCAGACCTTTGAGAACTTGTTTTACCTTCAACATGAGGTAAAACACATTTTTGTAAATAAACCCACTTGCCAAGGACATGGAGGCAGATGAAATATATAGGAAGATGGTAAATATCCAATTACCAGATGCAGAAACATTGGAAAAATTGAATGACTTACTGTAGAAATATACAGTCAAAATGTAAAATGTACAGTAAGGTTGAAAATAGCACATCAAAAGGGTAATGACAGGCCAACCAGATGAAAGAGTATCAGGTAAAAGTGTATCAGTTGAAAGGCTAGAGTGAAAATAACATTCAACGTAAAAATAAACAACAAGGCAGAGAATAAAAGGCAGAATACCAGAGCATAAAGACAACACAACCTAATAAATAGGGACAACATACAACAATTGAACAGTTGTCTCTGTCTTCTTGCATGAAGATATTTCTTTCTCCTAGATTAATTCCCAAGACAATTTGGGATATTTTGTAAACTATTTTTGTATAAATACTTCATAATTCGAAGTATTGGTGGTGGATTGATATACATTTGTAGAGTTGTATTGATCATAAACCTAAGGGTTATTATACCAATTTTTTCAATCGAGTGGACTAGACTGAGTAATAAAGAGATTGCATTACAGGATTCATGTGTTGAGCTATTACAGTGAAGTATTTTCTTTGTCAAATTTTTTATTTTCTTATGTATCTCACAAACTTAAATGTTATCTAAAGTTGAATGAATTGATTGGAAATTTATCTCAGAATTTGTTTAAGTACACTCTATTTTGAACAATTGAGCATTTCTACATTCTCTTCTGATATTTGGATCTGAGAACCCTTAATTTCTCTCCCATCCCGGTTGACCTCTTTCACTTCATTTAAAATCCGGTCTGAAGAACCCTTAATTACTCCTTAGATCCAATTGAAAACCACTTCACCGTCCAACATCGAGATTTGAAGTAACTCAACTACCTTTCCCTAAATACACTATTTTTAGAGCTTGATCCAGTCATGTTTGCTTTATAATTGACCCCATAGCCCAATGGTAAAAAACATCCCTCTATCCATCTAAGTAAGTGATTCCACCAACAAATCCAAATCAAAACCCAAGTACAACCTCAACTAGCCTAAAATCAATTAACTAAACAAAGTTAAAACATAAAGAGAGAGATCTCTCTGAGAATTAGGAAGGCTAGATACTAATCTCCAAAGTTGGTTTGTGCTTACCTCTAATCATTTCTTTCTTGTCAACTCTAGAGAAATATTGGAGTGATAACAATGGGTATATGGAATCTTTGAAGATGAGTCTGTTTGAGGCACTTTACTTGCATAGTTGTAATAAACCTATCAGTTGGAGTGACTTGTGAACAAGGTATTGATTGGATAAGACATGTTGCAAATATGGAATAGGAAATGAAGGTAATCAAGAAGAATCTAAAGGTAGCACATGACAAGAAAAAGAGCTATACAGATTAGCACAGGGTGTTTAAGAAGTTTCAAGTTAGGGAACATGTGTATTTTTACATTAAGCCCAAGTATATATCCTTGAGGATTAGATAATGTTCCAAGATAGTACCTCGATATTTCAGGCCTTTCAAGATTATTGAGAGGATTGGATTAGTAGCCTACCAACTTACACTACCTCTGAAAATGAAATTCCATGACGTTTTCCATGTGTCATTGCTTCAGAAGTATGTGAAATATGTTGATAATGTGATTGATTGGTATGTATTGCAGGTGAAGCCAAAAGGAGAATTATAGTAAAAAACTCAATAATTTTGCAGCAAAAGATGCTCATGCTCCAGAATCAAGGAATCGAGCAAGTCAAAGTGTAGTGGAAACACTTTGGGCTTGATGAAGTTACATGAAAGATAGTTGATCAGATGTGGGCTATATATCCTTCTCTATTAGTTGGTTGAGCGGATGTGTTTTGATATATGTTTTGATGTTGTGTTTTGTTTATGTCTATATATGCATATGTATGTAAATATCACATCAAGTTATGTTATAAAGCTCCAATAAGCGGTATGGTGTTCATGATAGGTTGGTAATGTTTTAGCAAATGGATATGATGTAAATGTTGCATTGAGATGTGTTATAAAGCTCCATAAGCAACATGTGTTCCCTGTTTTATAAGTGCCATTAAACACTAAGGACTGTATTCCCCCAAGGGGGAGAGTTTTGTAAGAGCCTTGGTTAAAAAATCCATATAAAAAAGTTAATAAAGGAAAAATAAGACCAAGGTCATGGGACACGTATTCCAAGTTTAATGTTGGGAAAAACATAGTGATGGGGGTCACTGGTGATTAATTTATGGCTATGGAAATTGGCAAAGGAACTGACAAAGGAAAAGTGGCATTAATTGGCATTTATTTATGAAAATAATGGAAATTTGGAGAAAAGGAAGGTGAAAGGTCATAGAATTTCATGTGAGGAAAAATGAAGAAAAATGAAGGAAAATGAAGAAAATAGATGCCTCAATGATAAAAAGGATTCTGAGGGTCAGTTCATAGCTTTTATCAGTTTAGTCTTTGGCACTCTCATGTTATTCTCTCTCTCTCATACTCTTGCACACTTCGAGTTCCTTGGAGCACTCTTGGAGGATTTTGGCATACCTTGGATTTGGAGAAAGAAGGCAAAGGAAGAGCAGGAAAGTGCAAGGGTAGTGGGATTAGCAGCTACATCGGGTTTTCTTTGTAGGTATTGATTTGTATGTAAAATTTCCTTGCTATTTTTGGAATGCATGGCATATGCATGTGGTTGTGTTGTTGTGATATGTCATTGGCATGGAGGATTGCCTAGATTGACAGTAGTTTTCCTAGCCTTTCCATTTCCTAGATAGCCATGGTGTTGTGGGTTTCCCACTTGATTATTTCTGATTGGTGATCATGTTCCTTATGGCTGTGGGTTGAATTATTCATACTTGGAGCCTTGATTAGGAAAAAGCTTTGGAAGCCCTGGAATATCTTTAGTTGAGTTACTAGTCATGGAAGCCTTGGTTGGACAAATTCTTTGGAAGCCTTGGAACAACTTGGGTTGAGTTACTAGTTCTAAAAACCTTGGTTGGAAAAACAATTTTGAGCCCTTAGTGGGTTTATTTTCTAGTCTTGGGGCCTTGGTTGGACAAATTCTGGAGCCATACGACAGTTGTGGGTTGAGTTACTAGTTGTGGAGCCAAGTTGGAACAAATGCATTTGAGCCTTGGACAACCTGCATAGAGACCGATCTGGTGATGGTTAGTGATGCCTGACTGTGAGGTAGAATCACTGGTTGAGGGTTGAGTTGGTTTGGCCTCTGGAAGCCATGGTTTGGTTTTGGTCGGTTTATTCCATGAGATCCCACATTCATGCTTGGAATATGGCATGGGGGTGATCGGCTGAAAGAGATATTTGGTTTAGCCCAATCTATGGTCAGGTGGTACATGGAAATCTCTGACTTGGTTGGTTTTGCATATGTTAATACAAGCTCTATTTTCCTATGGTAAATCATGTGTATTTATGCTTATTATTATGTGGCTTTGATGGTTGTTCAATCATTGTTATTATTCTAGTTATATGTTGGTTATAAGTGTGGTCTTATGATAGACTTTAGTTATGGATCTCATCATGTTTTGATTGGTAAGTGAATGGTTAATGAATGCATGACCTAATAGATGATATTACACCTATTCTCAAATAAGTATGAAACCCCTATGTTCAAATATGTAATTATGACTTGTAGATTACATGTTCACTATGTGTTTGATGGAATTCTTTCCATGGTTAGGCCTTGTTAGGTCAAGTTCTTGCCTAACCTTTGCATTAATGGATTTTTTCCTTGTGTCATTCATCATTATGGAATGTTCTATCAAGTTTTGGGAGAGGTTTTGATCCTAGCCCTGTAAAAGTGGCTCAAATCTTGGGGCCACTTGCATAGAACTGTGTAATTTAGACTGCAGTCACTGGGAAGCAGGGTCATGAGAGTGACTGGAGGGTCTCAGCTTCTGGATTTCCTTTTTGTGCAGTGACTGAAAGCCCAAGTCAGTGAAAAAGAAATTTAACTTAGCGTTTGGGCACCTGAAGTGGTTTTTGGGCTCTCAGGGGTCCTCTAGCTCCTCAGTAAGGTCAGTAAGGTTTTAGTTTGTCGATTCCACTTCCATAATTGTATCTAGGAGGCTAAGTCATATCATAGTAACTCTTCATCACATATTTACTGGAGTGGATCGGTGAACCTGGGCAAGTGTAGGAGGAGGGTGTTACAAGAATTCTCTAGGCTTATTCTACTTGGTGGACCTACCATTCAAGCATATCAGTGCCATGGTGATTACCCACATTTTGGTTGGTCTAAATTTGTCTATTGTGATTTTGGATTCCATTACCATTGGCATGGGACAAAGTGCTCACGAGAAAAACATTGTTTATGAGGGTATCCTAAAGGGTTCTTATTGCCATGATTATGGGAATTTAAGCAGACACTATTAAATTGGGAAGGAAAATAGGATAAAATTGATTTGAAAGAATGATTTCTACTTGGTCACTCCACCCCCATTGCCCGTAAAATATTCTGAAGACTCCTCAATCACTCAGAAGGAGTACTTGCGAACAACAATCCCCAACAAATGGGGAACCTTATGATAGCATGGCTTCTGTTTAGATTCTTCCCTCTTCAAAGTCTCTATGGGTTTAGGAAAGTCAATCAATGGAGTCCACAATAGCTCAGGTATCGGTAACACCTTCTATCTCCTCATCTTCTACTTCCTCCCCAGTTATGGGTCTCTCAGCCCCCTTGATATTGGCTAAAGATATTTTGTATTTTTTTACATGTCCTCTCAGTTCTTCTCTCTCTATTTCCCATTAGGTTCTCCTTATTTCCCTCTCAGGTCTCTCTTCACCCATTCCCCTCCCACTCTCTTTAGACTACCTCTCTCAACTCTTGTTATTGTCTCCCCCCTCTCATTGGGGATTTTACTCTTTGTCCTCCTCCCCCAAATTCCCATCCTCATTCTTCATCCCTCCCCTCTCTTCCACCACTATAACTTATGATCTTCAAGTCAATCCTTGTAAACCCTCTTGCCACATGTACTCCTCCCCGTTCAAATTCCATAGGTGGATTATAGGTTATCAAAAACCTTTTTATTTTCTCCTCAACCAGGGGCCAAAAATATCTTATCTCAAAGGCCTAATGTAAGGATCATTATAAGATACAAGCTATAAAATAAACCTTGATTCAATAGGTGGTTACAGATTTAGGCCCTTCAAACGGTTCCTCATGATTTTTATTTCTCTAAAATACAAGGTTCTCATTAGCCTCTCCAAAAATTAGGCTTGAAAATCATCTTTGATTGCTACTCTCCTCAGGTCATCTTCCTCTAAGAAACCATGCTAGAGGGATAAAAGGCCTTCGACATTCTACACCTTATCCTTCCAAATTGGGACTTTTTGACTATTGATGCAGTGGGTAGATCTCATGGATTATTTATAGGTTGGAACCCCAAACTTATGTGCCTAAATTCATCCTATTCTTTGAAGTATTTTCTTGCATTGGACCTTACTTCTACTTATCTGAACTGATTCTTTCATTTTATCTATGTTTACAACCTTTATCTTGATATATGGGAATTTTGGTCCTCTATTTTTCATGTTCCTGTTTTTAGATCTCACCGTGTTTTTCTAGGCGGAGATCTCAACTTTACTTTGGGGAATTATGAATTATGGTGGTCATCTACCAGACCTGACCCTTTGTCAGATTTTATGGTTTCTCTTCTAGATGATCTCAATATCTGTGACATTCATACATCAAAATTCATGCCTACTTGGTCAAATAATTTATTTGGTTTGGCGAACATTTCTAAAGCAATAGATAAGTTCCTCATTTCAAAGAGCTTGTTGGAATCCAGTCTCAAAATAAAGTATTGGTCCTCAATTAGTGGAAGCTCACATCACACGCCCATTTTCATGAATCTGAACTCATTCTTAATAAATCACCCAACCCTTTTACATTAAACCCAAACTGGCTAGATGAGCCCCCCTTGTTGTCCATCCTTAAATTAGACGAGTCCCATTTCCACCCTGATTCCATGGAATTCCCTTCCCTATAATTCCAATGGAATCTCAAAAGAGCCAAGGATAACATATGTGATTGCGCTTAGAAAAACGGGAAGGAATCCTCTAAAATCTTTGTGGATATCGAATCCAATATACAATCGCTGTGGAATCAACTCTCCTCTCCAAATTCTTTGGTTGGCCTCCATGACCAAATATCTTTGCTCGAGAAATCTAGGAAGGTGATTCTTCTTGACCATGAGAAAGTATGACACTTAAAGAGCTTAGCACTTTGGCTCTCTACCCGAGATGACAATACCAAATACTTCCACAGGGTGGTGAACCACAATAAAACCATATATAACATCTAGGGTATCATGGGCCCCTATAATTCTTTCACCACCTATTTTTCTAATATTTCCAACCAGGGTTGTGTTAGGCCTTCAAAATGTCATCCGTTTTCACTCTCTTTTATTTCAATTTCCTTCAGTATTTACCATATTCTGCAACTTTGTAATGCCTTGTACTAATAATAATAATAATAATAAATGAAATAAAAATAACATAAAAGTAAATAAAATAACAATAACGAGGAAAGGTAATTAAATAAAATAACAAATAATGAATTTCAAATATATAATAAAGAAAATAACAAACAATGAAGAAATATAATAATGAACAAATAACACATAACGAGAAGATGATTAATAAATAAATAAATATAAAATAAAAATAAATAAAAGTTGGCATGATGACACATGGCTTGTGCACATGTAGATCCATTTCCAATCTCCTTACCATTTTTAGAATAGGTGGTTTTATTTAATGACGAAAAAGGGAGATGAGAGGCATTCATTCATTTTTGTTCATTCTTTGAGGAAGGGAATGTTGTGAGACAAAGGGCAGTGATAGTGGTAAGTTGATTGAGATCTCGGAGGTGGCAGCTATAAGGAATATTGGTTGCATCTCCTCTAAGGTTGGGTGAAGAGTCGTCCCCAACACTTTGTTGTGGTCTGTGGGATTTGGATAGCATGATAACTTCATAATCACTAATAAGTCTATTGTCACTGCATAGGAATGTTGTCCTTTCAAATATTTTGCAAATCCTAAGGTAGTTAATTGAATAGATATGTTGATTGATAATAGCATGGTTTATGTATTGAATTTTGTATATTTTAATTTGAGTTCATTGCATTTGGTATTAGAGACAAGTTGAAACTCTAGATAGCTTTGGGAATTAAAATTTCAAATCTAATATTATTGTGAAAGCTATTGTTCCATGTCTATAATATATTTAAGGTAAATCTCATAATTTTGTTAAATCTAGTGTTGAAATGTTGGAATGCCTAGACCTTGTTTAGATCAAAATCCACTTGTGTCATTTCAAAATTATGCAATGAGATGTGCCTCATCCCTGGTTGTGGCACATTATTTTAGATAATATATTTCAATTTTAACATTCCAGCATATACATGAAATACTGCATACTTTATAATTTTAATTTTATATGATTATTTATTTCTTAGTTGTAGCAATGACACAATGACAAAAAAATGCCAAAAAAGTCATAATCTTGTCTTAGGAAGATTGCAGAGTTAAAAAAATCTCTCCTAACACAACATCCTTAGTTATGGTTGAGAAAGAAGAAAAAAATTAGTTAGATCAAAATCGTAGAGGGTCATTACTTTGTCAAGCCAAGGAGTTAAGGAAGTAAATAATGTACGCGAGTGTATTTCAGGAAGGAGAGGACCAAAAATCGCTTGGGTGAAAAATAGATGGTAAATGTGTGCTTCAAGGTTGAACTATGAACAAACACGAACTAAATATATTATTTTTATTATATAAATGAAACTCGACGAAACAAATTTGATTCACCAGCTAAATTAGTACTTTGTCTAGTTGTTAGTGCATTGTCTAGTTATTGATGGTTATATGGTTTCATTTGATCTTTATGTTTTTATTTGAATTCTAGATGGTTCAATAAGAGTTTGTGTTTTATATGGATCAACTACAATCAATATATGGTCTAATCTATAATAGGCTATTTATGTATATGGTATATAGTAAGGTTGGTTAGGGATAATCAAAGGAGTATGTTCCCAAATGTAATAGTTGGATGAGGATTTCAAGCATTCACAATTATTAGCTTCAGAATTTAACCAATATCAACAAAAGAAAACTTTAGAACTTCATATTTTTCTTATTTTAAGATATACTTAAGTTCTTTTTTTCAAACCTTGAGAAATTCCATTATTGAGATTCAAAAAATAGACATTAGTATTTGGTGATGATCAATCTTGCCAATTGCAATGTTATAAAAAAAAACATAAAGTTTAGAGAACTAATCAATTTTCATATGGGGTACCACAAGTATTTATGGTATACTTAATTTAGACATTTTTTATATCCAAGAATTTAAGGTGCATTGTCTTTAGTCTACTTTCCATTGTTGCAACCATACTAATATGTTTTGAATACAATTAATCACAAATAAAGAGGAGGGTTATACTTACATTTTCCCCAAACTCTTCAGTACCATCAACTCTTTTAAATTTAGTATAAATTGTGATACCTTTTTGTAATTATATATCATTCTTATATTTTTATTATCATATTTAAACTTTTCTTTTCTCCTTAAATATGGTTGGAAACTTGTTTTCCCCATGGTTGTCATTTCCAACCAAAACAAGAAAGTATGCATAAGATTTATGGTAAGCACTGGAATAACCCCTACTAATAAACCTTTCATCCCTTCGTAATTTCAGCGACATTGAGGCTAGCCTACTCCGAATATAAGTACGGGAAATATATATAGTTTTTTTCATCTGAAGAATAGGAAAACCCAATATGCGATGGACAACATCAATCTGCAAAGGTCTCATGATAGGAGACTAGAGCGATAGGAGTCGGGATAGTGTCAAAGCCTGGTATAGCCAAACAAAGTAGGACTCTAAAACACATGAAGGCATGATTAGCCATGAAAGAGCTAACCTGGGGCATGGACACCAACATGGATAGAGTTGAATCCCTTTCCAGGAGAGCCTTTGTCGGTAAGTTGAGATACAATAAGATGACCTATCAACAACGGTGTCTTGGATCAGAGTGAATTGGAAGCCAATGGTCGGATACATGTCAATAATAAATATCAAGGTAAATAACTGGCTACACATTCATTTCATTTATGAGGTGGATCTAGAGCTCATTCTTGGTAGAAATTGGGTCATTGGGGATGGATCGTTATGGCTTTAGCAATGGAAACCTTCTTTTTTCCCAATGACTAATCCACAAGACATCAAACCCTTGTGGGTTTTTCTTCTGGGGTTCCCTCTCAAACTCTAGTCCAAGAACCTCCTAATGAAGGTTGCATATGTATTAGGCAGACTCATTTACTTTGAGGAAGCTTCCTTGTTAGTAGCGGATAAGAGGTCAACGCGGATATTGGTAGAAATGGATACCACCTAGGGTTACCATAAACCCTCAAAATTTCTTGGGGAGATAAAATCGTCTTACAACCATTGGATTATTGGAAAGTGTCATTCTGGTGTTTAAACTACAGGAGATTTGGACATTTTATAAACACTTGCACAACACCCTAGTGACAAAGAGTTGGGAATAAAAACACTAGAAAGGCCAGAACAACACCTCAACAAGTTTTTCATATTCACAGAACAACACAAAGTCCTCCTAGGGAGCCAGCTTAGGGATATATTAGTACTATATCACTGCAATCTCCAATACATAATTCCACTACATTGCGAAGCCAGATCAGAGTTGGGTTACTCTCCCCATTTATAGAATAATGGATGATGGTTGCGGATGGGACTTTTGTCGAGACATTGACAAAGAGGGACACTTCCTCAATGAGAAAATCTACACTGATTCAGAAGCCAAACAACCTTCAAAACATGGAACAATCGTATCATCAATCCCAAGAGTTGGTAGCGAAGAGTTAATCTGTAATTCCTCTACTAACTCTGTTATGTATATTGAATAACTTACAACATAACATGCCTTACTTATTGACAATTTAGAGATGAATGCACGTAGTTATTTATCCAGTTTTCCATCATTAAAAAAAATCAAAAAATTCAGATCTTGTTGAGATTGACACTCTATTACAACACTTTGAACGTGAGAGATATAAACCTATCTCCTCTACATGTCAAAATCCCCTTCTAAAACATAATGGAAAAACTATGACATCTCTTTTCACAACCCCTCTTGTTTCTTCATGTTAGGAAACCTCTACCCTCTCGATGGCTGATTCCTTAATACCTTCATTTACCTGCACCTTGATCTCATACAAAGATGCCCTAAATCTCTCTCTGATCCCCACTTTTCTAGGGACAGCCTCTACTGCTCTTATATTGTCGGATTCCTCCTTCTCTTTCCAAAACGTCATCATTAGGAAGAAGAAACACAATAAAAAAATCCCTTGCTAGGGACGGAAGCACTCTTGAGCTAATCATGGGTGGGATAAGCCTCTCTCTGACCTTTGATCTATGCAATAATTTGTGGGCCCTTAGAGCAAAGATTCCCAATACATTATGCTCTTAATGATTATTTTATCACTTAACATTCGTGGGGTAGGGTGTCCCCCAAAAATGGCTTCCCTCAAATGACTTATTGGCCTTCATCATCCCTCTATCATCCTACTGGAAGAAACTATGGTTTTAGGGAAAAAGGCTAGAGAGAATTACAAGAAGATATGTTTGGATTGGCCTTCTTTTGTTATTGACTCACTTGGTCTGTCTGGGGGGCTCATTTCACTATGGGATCCTAGGATAGCCACATTTAAAGCATTTTAATCCTTTGCTGGCATTATCCTTAAATTTTATTTCAGGGGTTTCCCTCTCCTCATCACTCTTGTGAGTTGTTATGGGCCATAGAACAACAAGGACATATTTTGGGACCAGGTACAAGTAAGAGACCTACTTGGGGCAAATCTCTTCTCATGATAGGAGACTTAAACTTAACTATCGTTGATGTTGAGGCATGGGGTTTAAAAACTACACATGACCCTTTCATCCACTACTTCTCGACTATGGTACAAGACTATTCTCTTCGAGACAACCCCATTTCCATTAGCCCCCACTTGGTGGAACAATAGAATTGGTATCAATGGTATTTCCAAGAGGCTATACATATTTCTTATGGCAGATCAACTAGCTAATCACATGGGGAGACTGAGATCATGGATTGCCCAAGACAAGATTTTTGACCAGCTTCCCATTTTCCTAGAGTTGGATTATGATAGTCAGAAAGAGAAATACCCGTTCAAATTTAACCACTCTTGGTTGGAAGAGGTGTCATTTAGGGAACTGGTGAGAGATACCTAGAAGAAATTCATGACTAATAATAACACCTCTACTATGATCTCCTTGACTAGGAAACTTTCTGAGCTCAGGAAGGTTGTAATAATCTAGGAAAATAACAGAAAATTAGAGCTACAAGATGATTTGATGGTTATAGAGACAAAATATGACTACATGCTTTGGATTTTCCAAAGTTCTAATTTTCTGGTTGAATTGGCCCAGGGATTGAGCTTGCTGGAATCCAAAAAAATAAAAATAAAAATAAAAATAAAAATAAATAAATAATAAAAAATAATATATCTATTATCTATCTATCTATATATATATATATATATATATTATATATATATATATATATATATATATTTATATATATCTATATATATATATAAATTAAACTTGGAGTATGATGCATGGCGACTAAAAATTCGGGCTACGTGGATTAAGAAGGGTGATGCCAATACAAAAAAATTCCATAATTATGCAAACAATAGAAGGAATATCAATTCCATTTAGGAATTTGAAACAACAGATGGGAAGAAGGTATCAAGTTCAAAAGAGCTGAAGATGGTTGCTCCATCACAATTCTCCAACATCTTTAGGGATCGAGGATCTTCTAATATTAGTACCTAGGTCCAGATCATCAAGCATTACCTTTGTTTTTTTAGTCAGGAGGATTCTATCTGGATCGGTAACCTAGTTACACTAGAGGAAATCAAAGAATTTCTAAAACATTTTGCAAAAGAAAAAAGTCCTGGACAGGATGGATGGGTGGTGGAACTTTTCCTATACCTTTTCTATCTTATGGGACCCAATCTCCTAGCTATGGTGGAAGAATTTAGGATCTCAGGGGAAGTTTCTATGACTATCAATGGTACTCATATTTATCTTATCCCTAAAACCTCCAAGCCCAAATCCTTCCTGGATTACAGGACCATATCTCTGCGAAATGTAGTCTACAAAATTATTACTAAGGTGATATCTAATAGGATCAAGCTTCAACTTGTAAAGAAATTATCCCCTAAGAAATTTGGTTTCTTAAAGGACAAACATATTCATGATGTTATTGGTATTGCACAGGAGGCTCTTCATTCTATTAACTCCAAAAATAAAAAGCACTGACCCTCAAAATGGACTTAAATAAAGCTTTTGATAAAGTCAACTGGACTTATCTAAGACTTTTCTTAATACAGATAGGACTGGGGTTGGAAGTCACCAACTAGATAATGGGTTGTGTAACATCGACAAATTTCTTAGTTTTAATCAAAGGCTCCCCCTCTAGTAATTTCTCTTGTTCCAGAGGATTGAAGAAAGGATTTCATTTGTCTCCTATTTTATTTCTATTGGTAATGGAAGAATTGATAAGTCTTCTTTTGGAAGAGAAGTAGAAATGCAACATCATTGGTATTAAAATTTCATTAAACCATCATATTACTCATCTCATGTTTGTGGATGTTGTCCTCCTTTGGGGCATTGGCTCCATTGCTGAATGGAAAGCTTATCCCAATGCAATCAATAGTTTCTGCAATGCTACAGGTATGGAGTTAAACTTGAACAAATCATCCTTCCACTATTTCTTTGTCGAAGTAGATATCCTCTTAGTGATTCATAATTTTCTTCCCCTGCAATCCATCTATCTAGAAAGAGATTTAAATATCGTGGGTATTTCTAAAACCTAGTGATTACCATATATGAGACTAGAAATGGATGATTAGTAAGGTGGAACAAAAAATCAACCTTTAGTGTTATAATTGGCTATCATTAGGGGGCAAGAATGATTTTAGTCAAAGCTATTCTGGAAAACATCCTTGTATATTGTCTATCTCTAGCAAAGATTCCCACTTCCACTCTCAATGCTATTAGACAATTGATGTTCAGATTCTTATGGAGTGTGAAAAACACAAAGGTAGGCCTACATCTTTCCTACTAGAAATTACCGTCTTCTCCAAAACATCTTGGAGGATGGGGATTCAAAAATATTCCTTGTTTTTCCAAAGCCTTATCTCTAAAAAATATGTGGAGAGCCTTACTTGGGAAGGGTCTATGGAGTCAAATTATAAGAATGAAGTATATTAGATAGAGGTTAGTGGTGGATTGGATCAGAGGATTTGCAAATAAACTAGCTAAAGGAGGCTCTATAGCATGGAAATCCCTCACTATAGCCTTCCCATTCCTCTTTATTTGGCTAGACTGGAATGTCAGGAATGGCAGACAGATTAGCCTTGGCAAGGATCCCTTCATAGGAGGGGCTTGAGTTTATAAATTCTCCTTTGAATTATCCACTAAATTCATTTCCAAAGGTCTAGCCCACCTACATGACATCAGATCTAGAAACTCTACTAGGTATGCCAGCTATTACTGGCTTTCAACAACAAAGTTGGGACTGCATAGCAATTTGATTAAGGAATGGATGAAATTTATTATAGAGATAACCATAAATGGAGTCAAACTCTGCAACACTCTAGACAAATTGGTATGAATTTGGAACACTTCTTCAAGGGAAGTTAAAGCTCGCTTGGCATATGAAGCTATAACTTACTCATAAATAGAACCAAATAAAAGATGGTGGAATGTGTATATTTAGACACGGCACATTCCATCCAAACTGAAGTGCTTCACTTAGTTGAACCTCCATAATAAAATTTTGACCTGGGAGAATCTACAAAAAGGAGGCTTCATTGGCTCAAACTTTATAGTTTGTGCAATCAGCATGAATAAATTGTAGATCACCCATTCACCAATTTCCATATTGCATGGGAAATATGGCACAACGTCATAAGGTCTATGGATGGAAGCACTTTCAACAGATGGTGCACTTTTGAGGAATCACTTCACTACTGAGCTAAGAAAACAAAAAATTATGGTCCTCTTCCCATCTTTGTGGCCTAGGGAATTTGGCTCCTTAGAAATGGTACCATCTTCAGGTATGAAAGAGCTGAGACTCTTTCACAATCATCCAAGATAGTTTCTCACTTAAGAGAATATACCATGAAACCCACAATAAAGGACCAATAAGGAAAAATCTACATGGCATCCCCATTGATGTTACTATTGGATTTTTCTATGGGGATGCAAAAACAAATTTTGGATTGATCAAACTATCTGAGTGTAGATCCATTCAATTTAGAATTGGCATCGGTATTGGAACAAATGCCAAAGAAAAACTCATAGCTACTTGGACCCTCATGTCAATTGCAAAACTCATAAACAATAAAAATATCAGGATATTGGGGGATTCAAAATGTGTTATTCATTGGCTTAATGGTGTGGTCAGGCTTGAAGTGCTAAATTTGGCTACTTGGAAACTCAAAATTGTAGAGATTAGAGACTACTTCCAGGAGATCCACTATCAACATATCTACAGGGAATTCAAAAATTGTGTTGACAGATTATCAAAGAGTGCTCTATCTCTAGAGCCTGGACACATTCAAACTGAGGAACTATTAGGCAATTAGATACAGAACTCTATCCATACTTTTGTAGAACAGATGGAACACCTCCCAATGATCCTATGGCACTAAAGTTTAGTACCATATAAAAGAAATCTGCAATCAACTATCAAGCCACTATAGAAAACAGAATTAAGAATTTCAACATATAGGAGCTTTATTTTTATGTCATATTATAGTAAGCAGTCAACAGTATATTATGTTTTGATGTAATCACTAAGGATAATCAATGACAACATTATCAAGTCTATAAGAGTAATTATAGGTCTCAAATAGGCACAAAGAATGTAAGTTTTTGCATAACTGCAATGTGATTCTCAATATGGGGAGAAATATCAGTCCTTCTAGCAGTCAAATGTACTTTTTTTTATTCAAAAGAATAACAAAAAATAAATTTTTAAATGGAAAAAAAAAAACACAAATTGTTTTTATTTCTCCATTTTGAAATTTTAATAATAAAAACTTTTCCTTAATTTTAGAAACATCTTCAAAGTGAATACATATTAAAAAGCTTGATTACACTAATTATACTAATTACATTTCATAATTACACCAATTATTTCAAGTTATGCCTGCAATATAGGTTAGTTGTGAATATGTGAAATAAAACTTCTTTAATTTTTTTTATGTTTTATCTAATATTCACATTGAATTTAATAAAATATGATTTACATTATTAAGAAAGTGTGTTGTAAATTTTTATATGTAAAGGAAAATAAATGATTAGGTAAAGTATATATACTTATACAAGATTTAAATAAAGTTATATATTTATTAAAATAAATAATGATGTAAAAATTTCTTTTATAAGTACTTGTATATATATACTATTTACTTTTTTATTCTTGCTATAATATAAGTCATTTTCCATTTCCAAAACTAAATGGATGATTAAATGGCTAGAATGAACGATTAATTTGATGAGATGTTTGACTTTTTTAACGGTTGTCTTATTGCAAACATAGTCAAGATCAATATAAATTCATTGGAAGAGGATTTTTAGACTCGAATGGTAAATGTAAATCCAATTACTAATGGTAAATGTAAATGCTCTTGTACTAATGACTAATTTTTTTTTTCTTTCCAAACACTCGGAGTTCATACGCTCAATACTTGAAAATTGGATCATTATTGATTCATTGTCGTGCTTATATAACTTTATAAGTGCGTTTAAACCTTGTTAAGTCTATTGTCTAATTGCATCTCGTCTCTTTCATAAGCTAAGTTGTTGACACAATTCTGATTTAAGGGACAAAACTCACATGAACGTTGGTTAAATAATTGCACTCTACAACAATGTGGATAACATGTCAATATTTGGGTATAATGAAATGCTTTCCACCTCCCTTCTAGTAAGTTGTTTTATGCACCCTTCCAATTAGTTGTTCCATGCCTAGTGGAGAGGTAAAATTGATATATGGGAACACTAAGTGGTGGGTGCATGGCAAGAAATGCTCTAACTTCTTTTTTTTTTTCAACTAAGGGGAAGCTAGTTAACATAAATAAGATATATGGGTTGTCAGCTCCCATATTTCAAATGAATTTCCTACTTTCCTACAATGGCAGTCGAAGAAATCTCATGTGGGAATCCCTTTTAAATTTAACAGGACTTGGTTGGAAGATGATGGTTTCAATGGTTTGGTTAATAATTTCTGGAAATCATATGTGCGGGAGGATGATCTTTCCCCGATGGATTATTTCTCTGGAAAATTGCAATGTCTAAAGAGTCGGGTCATAACTTCGGAAAGGGAGAGAAAGAAGGCTCTTTCCCTAGAACTTAAGGACATCATTCAAGATATTGAGGATCTAAGCCACATATTGACTCGGGGAGCATTTTTAGATCATTTGTGGGATAGTCTCAAAGTTATGGAAAACAAGAAGAGACAGATCCTCCACATAAAAGAGTCTACTTGGAGGCTGAAGAGAAGAGCACTCTGGTTTCAGGAGGGAGATGGGAACATAAAATATTTTCATAAATATGTGAAGCAAAGGAAGAATGTTAACACTATCTAGAAGATTCGGGGAAGGAAGGGGGATATGGTGTACTCGACTAAGGATGTTCAAAAGGAAGTTGTTCATTATTTTGAGACTTTCTTCCAAGCCCGTAACGATGTCAACATTGAAGACCAAAATTGTGGTATGTTGGACTAACCCCTCATGTTCAACAAGGATCATAATGAGGCATTAGTCCATCTGATTATAATTGATGAAATCCTTCGAGTATTAATGTCCTTTTCCAAAGATAGATCTTTAGGTCCAGATGGTTGGATGGTGGAGCTTTTTCTACACCTTTTTGACTTATTAGGCATGGACCTTTTGAACTTAGGTGAGGAATCAAGGATCTCGGGTCATGTCTTTGGATCTATCAATTCATACTCTATCTTCCCGATTCTGAAAATTTCGGTCACCTCTTTCTTTCTTGACTTCCACCCCATCTCTCTTTGTAATATCACCTACAAACTCATTTCAAAGATTATTGTGGAGCAAATTAAGGGTACTATTTTAGTGTTCATTTCCCTGGAACAGTTTGGTTTCTTACACGATTAGTTGATCCACGATGTTGTGGCCACTACTCAATAAACTATACATTCAATTTACCCCAAGAAGTTATGGGCCTTAGTTATGAAAGTGGACCTAAAGAAGGAATACGAATGTGTTGATTGGGCCTTCTTGTGTCTCACCTTGATGAAGATTGGGTCTCTATACATAATATTGAATGGATTATGGCTTATGTGTCAAAATATCACTTTTCTATATTTGTCAATGGAAATCCTTCTACTTTTTTCAAATCCTCGCGGGGACTATGGCAGGGGTGCTCCCTCTCACCCTTATTGTTTATTCTAGTGATGGATAGCCTCAGTGTTAAGATTAATGCAGCTTGATTAGTGGGCCTTTTCAGTGGTATCTGGCTGGGAAACAATATTGAGATTACCCACAATTTTTTTTTTCATGGCATCCTCACCTTTGGTATGGTGCCCAGGACTCAATGGATGGTACTTCATGATATTTTGAATAGTTTTGGAGCAGCCTCAGGTATGTTGGCAAATGAGGACAATTCCTACATTTTGCACTCATCTGGAAATCAGGAAGATATTAATAGTATCATTCAGATGTTTAATTTCTGATCTCATCCCTTATGTAAAGGATTCACTTGCCTTGGTTTTAGACTCAAACCAAATAACTACAGGTGTGCAAATTGTTGGTTTGTGTTATATTCTTTCCATGACTAACCTATGTAGTGAACCGGGAGGTTATAGGGGGGTAGAGCCCCCCGTTCATTGCGTCAATTGTGCAGCGGGGGGGTCACAAGGGGGACGGCAACCCCCCATGTCCGGGGGGTTTGAGGGGGGAGGGTAGCCTCCCTCTACGGGGTCCAAGGCAGGGTCCCGGGGAATTTTTTTTTGGACCCTATATTAGGTTGGGCGGACCTACCTATGTTTTTGAGTCCATGGTTTTGTATGCAATGGTTTTCTGTCCATGGTTTGGATGCAATGGTTTTCGGTCTGTGGTGTTGGATGCTTCGACATGTATAAATATGTATTGTAACATTAAAAGGAATAATAATGAAAAATCAATTTGGTAGTCCTGGTTTTGGGATCCAGGGGAAAATCTTTGTGTATATGTGTTTTATTTGTTATGCTCTCACATTGTTTATTTTCTGTGTTTTAGAATTCGTATGCAGGTAATTTCTGTACGGGGTCAAAACCTACAAAGTCTCTATCTAGAAAGGAACAACTTGTTGGAGGCCCTAACATTCTCAAATACTTTTTCTCGTCACCATCAATAAGGAAGCCCAAACTCCTCAATATGAATTCACTGGTCACTACCAACTAGGAAGCCTTGAATCCCTATATTTGCAAGCTACCACTTGTTAAAGGCCCCAACGTTCTCAAACACCATGGACCACGATTTCGTTCATTTTCATATTGGGTCCTCTTCTATGACAATAAACAAAAACTACCTTCCTACAATCAACACAATCAACATCACTAAACACTCACACTGCCATACTTTAAGGACAACAATGAAAACCCTCACTCGACCATACAACACAATGATCAATTGTCGTGTAATACAAGACAAGATACATGGTAGATGTCATCTAAAATGATGTTCTAAACCTATACAACATTAACCCCATATCTAATCACTGATATATATCTATATATATATATATATATATATTATATTATATAATATAATATATATTATTAATTAACTTCATTGTGCACAAAAACAAAACAAAGTTCCAACCATGACATGATATTTTAAAGGTAATTTTCCAACCATCAATTTAGACCATATAAACCTCATTAAATTAATTCCACTTGTCTTTATGACTAGATCAATGTGCTACTAAAACCACATATAATTTCCATGGGAAAAAACATGGGACAAGCCCCTAACTCCATAAATATATATTTTTATGCACATAGACATTCATGCACTAGTTTCTTTGGAGGAAGAAGCATATATACATGCGTTTCTTGAATAAAAAATGCATATACTCTATTTCACTCAGTTTTTCTCACTTCACTCCAACCAAAACACGGATACACTTCACCAATCACCTGCAAACCATGCCAATTTGTAATAAAACTAAACTAGCAAAAATTATAAGAAAATAGTCATTTCCTTGATCAACTCCCCTTGAGTTCATGCTCTCCTCTTCCATTACTCTTGTTGATCTTGTGGACCTGTCTTCTTTTCACACCCTCAAACACACCAAGATTTTATTGTGGTTGCATCTTTAGTGGCCCTTGATGCAATCTCATGATGCTACCATATGCTCCCCTAGGGCCAAGCTAACTTCAATTTTTATTTGAAGTCACTTGCACCTCTCTCTTCTTCTAAACTTTGATGGCCTAATCTATGATATTCACATCTCCTTCTAACTTCTTATTTTATTGGCTTCGAATGACCTTCAACTTTTGGCTGGATTCCTTAAAATAACTAGGAAACTTACAATATTTAGCCATATGGAAAATATTTTCAAACACATACATCTTATGTGACAAAGGAATGGGGGAAATAACTCATATTTTGTGCTACTATGCTGCCTTACATTCCTACTCTTCTTTGCATAAATCCTACAATCAACAACATTGTGGCCAAATTCATTGCATGAGTAAAAATAGCCATAAAAGGAATTGTTATACTTCACTGTCTATGATCTTCATGAGGGGGGAAATGTTGTTTGTTTTCTTTCTTGAGAGAACTTCCCTCTGTACTCCATATTTCACTGCATACTTTATTGATAAGGACTTGTCTTTCTACTTCTACAATTTTCTATAATGTGTTCAAGTTTATGCAAACTAAAACAATCAACATTTTTCAATAAAGGAGAAAAGGATATTCTTGATGAAAATACTTTAATTGGCTCCTTACTTGGATGCTAATTCTGATGTTTGTTTCTTTCCTTCTTGTTTTTTCTATCTTTTCATTTGTCTGTAACTGCTTCTAAACTAGTTACTCCCTTAAGAAGGTGTTGATGCCTCGAAAATTGTTGCAACAACATCGGGGAAAACCACCCGGTCTGGACCTTAATGCAGCTCCTTTTCCGTTTAGTGTGGTGGCTCCGACTGGAAATAATGGGACCAGTTTCCTAATGATGAATAAAAAGGGGATGGATAAATGAGTGGTTTTCTAATAAAATGGTAATGGATGAATGATTTAATCTAAAATGTAAAAATATGAATAACTATCCTATCCCGGGAAATTTCTATTTTTAGTGTAAGGTTTATTAATCTTTATCCACAAATAGGCATATAGATGACTCTATTAGTAAACAAAGACATTCACTCATTTGATAATTACTTTGTTCAAGTAGTTTGAACAAAGTAATCATTAAAACATTATTACACTTATCCTTTATATATCAGTGATACATATGACTAGAAGAATAACATTCCTTAAACATTCAATAGTGAAAAATATAAGGATTGTTGTTGAAAACACATACATATATCCAATGATAGCAAGAGTAATCAAATGACGATTCACATGAAAGAATGAAACAAGATCATAGATAATAGTACCATATGTGCTATGAATCACTCCCGATGTCAATCGCATTCAAATTCCTTTTTCCAACTTAGAAATACTTTCACATCAAGGCAATAGTGCACATCCCATAAAAGCTTTTCTTCGTTAGAATTTGGAATACTGGCCCAGTCTTTATAAAAAAATATACCAGAAGCACAATAGTGCAACTTCCATATTTTAGTTTTATACAAAAACTGAGGACCCTTTCTAAATGCATGAAAGGGTCTATAAATACTAATTAAACTGACTAACTACAAAAATAAAATGCTATTAATTGGTACAACTAAATCTTGAGTATCTTCTCCATAACAGGTTTGTTGGTAGTTGGAAGCATGATTCTGTAGGTTTTAACCCCGTACAGAAATTACCTGCATACGAATTCTAAATCACAGAAAAATAAACAATGCGAGAGCATAACACATAAAAACACATATGCACAGAGATTTTCCCGTGGATCCCAAAACTAAGACTACCAGCTTGATTTTTCATTATATTCCTTTCAATGTTACAATACATATTTATACATGTCGAAGCATCCAATACCATGGATCAAAAAACCATCACGTCCAATAGCATGGACCAAAAAACCATTGGATCCAATACCATGGACCGAAAACCATCGCGTCCAAAAAACATGTGCGAAAATCATGCACAAAACCATAGGTGGGTCCGCCCAACCTAACATAGGGCCCAAAACCAAAATTTTCCAGGGTGCTGCCCCGGACCCCATAAAGTGGGGTTACGGGTACCCCTCAAATCCCTTGTTAACTATGTGGAAAGAATATCACACAACCCAACAATCTCCCACTTGTTGTTTTCTTTCCACAGGGGGCCACAGGAGAGCTTAGTCATTTTTCCAGCCCTGAAACACCCATTGTTTCTCTACACCAAGAGAACTTCTCAAAGCTAACATATTTTGTCAATGCATCTGCAGTATTCTTCAAAGTGTCCACCTTTACAAACAACACCTTTTTGTCTTCTATCATATCCCTCACAAAGTGATACTGAACATCAATGTGCTTTGTCTTTGAATGATAAGCAGGGTTCTTTGCCAGAAAATTGCACTTTGGTTGTCACAGTCTATCCTTATAGCTCCCTGTACTAACCCCATACTTGAACACAATCTCTGCAACCAAACTGCTTCCTTGCTTACATGAGTGGCTGCCATGTATTCTGGCCTCTGTAGTTGATAGTGCCCCGACAGATTGTTCTTAACTCATCCAACTGACCTGCACCTCCAAAATAGGTTTAAACATCATACCCACTGTAGATCTTCTTCTAATCCAGAATCCCAGCCCAGTCTGCATCAACAATAGCCAACGAATATCCAACAACTCTGTCAATCCTGGTGCTTCCTTGGTAGCACAAGACCATAATCACTAAGTGCCACGCAAATAACTTGAAAACCCGCTGTCACTGCTGTCCAGTGCTCCTTCCCTGGTTTTGACATACAACCTGCTTCAGTACGTCCCACTGACATGTGTAATGTCTGGTCTATACAGACCATGTGCATACATCAAGCTACGACTGTCCTCTTCCTCTTCTGGCTTGGACACTGTTCGCAGATAACCCTCACACCTATAAGGAATTAGGAACCTCACCGGTTTACTAGCCTGCATATTAAACCTCTGCAATATTGTCTCGACATACTTCCTCTGGTTTAACCAGAGCTTCCTCTTTGCCCGATCTCTTTTAATTTCCATGCCCAAAATATAGTTTGCAGCACCGAGACCTTTCATGTCGAATTTGGAGGACAATTGGGTCTTCAAATCCTGGATAATTTCTTTGTCATTTCCAACCAACAACATATCATCCACATACAAGACAGATAAATAACACGGTCACCAATTGATTTAAAATACACATAATGATCTACTTTGCTTCTAGTGAAGCCAAGTCCCCGTATAAATGTATCAAATTTATGATACCACATCC
>APFE031357433.1:56858-89345 GCA_000404065.3 Pinus taeda
ACCGAGCTTTGTTTTCTCCACCTTCCCTTCTGCATTTGTCTTCTTCTTGAACACCCATTTGCTGCCAATGGGTTTCCTTCCAGCCGGCAACTCCACCAGATCCCAAGCCTCATTTTTGTGCAAAGATGCCCTTTCATCAACCATGGCCTCTTTCCAGAGTTTTCCATCCTCTGAATCCACTGCTTCCTTCACAGTTCTGGGATCATCATCAGTAACAGGCAAAGCAAAGTTTGAACAGAAAGCAGATGGACTATACCTTTCTGGCTGCCTTCTTTCTCGACCTGATCTTCTCATAACTGGAGTTTGTGTCTTCATCTTCTAATTCCTCCTCTGATGTAGAGTCTGATTCTTCCTCCTTTAGCTCAAACTCTATCTTCTCAGGTTCCTTTGGTTTGGACTTCATGTTTAATAACATCTTTCACCTCTCTAAACACCACATCTCGAATGTACACAACCATCCTTGTTACTGGGTTCCAAAGCTTATAACCCTTTAAACCATCCTTATACCCAATAAAGATGCACTTTTCAGATTTACTATCCAACTTGGTTGTTTCTCCTTTGGAACATGTACATATGCATCACATCCAAATACCCTCAGATGTGAAAGAGAGGGTTTCTTACCAGTCCATACTTCTTGTGGAGTCTTATCCTCAAACGCCGATGAAGGTGACCTGTTGACCAAGTAACATGTAGTATCCACCACCTCTGCCTAGAATTCCTGTCCTAACCCGGAACCAATGAGCATGCTTCTTTCCTTTTCCATCAATGTCTTGTTCATTCTTTCTGCGACTCCATTTTGCTGAGGGGTATATGGAGTAGTCTTCTTCCGTGCTATACAACACTTCTTACAAAATTCTTCAAATTCCTTGTTGCAGAATTCTCCACCATTATCTGTCCTCAGCACCTTTATCTTCTTCTCTGTCTGATTTTCCACCAGAGCCTTAAATTCTTTAAACCTGTCAAAGACTTCAGATTCTTCTTAAGGAAATATATCCATGTATTCCTTGAGAAGTCATCTATAAATGATACATAGTACACAGACTTACCCAGTGATGGAACTTTCACAGGTCCAAACACATCACTGTGCACAAGCTCTAATATTTGTTTCGGCCTCTTACCACCAGAGGGGAAACTCACCCGATTCTGCTTTCCATATACACAATTTTCACAGAAATCAAAATCCAGAGAGCTATTACTCATACCTTCTACCATACCTTTACCATGAAGTATTCGAAGGCCCTTCTCTCCAATATGTCCAAGCCTTTGATGCAATAACATGGTCTTCTCTCCAGAGACCACTAGATTTTCTGCTCCATTTTCAGGAACCATAGAACTATTGCACCGTCAACAACAGTGCTACCTTGCAGCTTGTACAGAGTTCCAATTCAAACTCCCCGCATCAATACTAGTGCTCCTCGAACCATCTTGCAGGTATCCTTCTCGAACACTGTCTTTACACCTGCATCATCCAACTTGCTTACAGAAATTAGATTTCTAGCCAACGCAGGAATATGCAGAACACCCGGAAGGGTTCTAACCCTTCCACCTTGCAACTTCAACTTTACTTTTCCGCGACCAATGATTCTAGCCTTCCTATCAACTCCTAAGAAGACATCACCACCATCGTATTTCTCATACTCGCAGAACCACTCTTTATGGGGAGTGAAGTGAAAGGATGCACCTGAGTCAATCAACCATGCTTCATGATCTACATGTGTACTTGAAGAAGCCAAGTACACATCCCCACTTCATCTGAGGTGGTTTTCGCCTCTGCAGAAGGAGCATCATCAGATCCCTTTCCTTTATCAGGAGCTTTAGATTTACACTCCCTTCTGAAGTGCCCTTCCTTTCCGCATTTCCAGCACACAACCTTTGTAGGTTTTCCTGGAGATTTAGATCTCCCTCTAGATTTAGATCTCCCACTCGATGACTTATTTTTGTTTCTGTTCTGGGACCGTCCTCGTACAGACAAGGCATCACCATCCTGGTTGTCCATATTTTTCCGTCTCATCTCCTCCGTCAGCAAGGCTGAGACTATTTCATCAAACTGCAAAGCAGTTGCATTGCTACCTATTGCAATAACCAGACTATCCCATGAATCTGGTAGAGAAAAAAACAAACTGATGCACTTATCTTCATCTGAAATTTTAATATCAACAGATGATAACTGACTTACATTATTAAACGAATTTAGATACTCTGTCACCAAGTCTCCATCTTTCATCCTCAGGTTATACAGCTTTTTCCGCAGGAATATTTTATTCACCAGAGACTTAGATTGGTACAAAGTCCCTAACTTGTCCACAGAGCCTTCGTCGTAGCTTCCCCTGATACATTCAGCAATACTGAATCTGAGACACACAATCGTATTGTGCTCTTTGCCTTCCGATCCAACTTCTTCCATTCTTCATCGGTCACTCTGGTTGGTTTAGTACCCGGATCTACCACGATCCACTGATCTTTATCCACCAACAGATCCTCCATCTTGAGTTTCCACAACTCAAAAATCAGACCATTGAACTTCTCAATCTCTATCTTTCCGATGCTCGCCATCTTCTTTCACCACCAGAATCGATCTCGCAGATCTCCACTGAACAGGGTCTACACAGGCCCGATCGAAACCCTCAGTAAACAAAGGAGTCCCCTTTGAAAGCACAAAACATCCTGATACCAAGAATGTAGGTTTTAACGGGTTACCAAAAATTACCTGCATTACGAATTCTTAAAACATAGAAAAATAAACAATGCGGAGAGCATAACACATAAAAAAACACATCATGCACAGAGATTTTTCCCCTGGATCCCCAAAACCTGAGAGACTACCGACTTGATTTATTATATTCCTTTCAATGTTATAATACTATTATACTGCGAAGCATCATACCATGAGACCGAAACCATACATCCATTTTAACAACATAGGACCGAAAACCATCGCGTCCAAAAAACATGTGCGAAAATCATGCACAAAACCATAGATGGGTCCGCCCAACCTAACATAGGGTCCAAAACCAAAATTTTTCGGGGCGCTGCCCTGGACCCCTAAAAGTGGGGTTACGGGTACCCCTCAAACCCCCTGTTAACTATGTGGAAAGAATATAACACAACCCAATAGATTCATTGTTTCGGTTGTTCTCCTTTTGATTTGAGTTGGCAGATTGGTTGCATCGGTTGCAATTTTGGAGGACGACTGAGACGAGAATGGAGTTGAGCTGAGTATGTGGCATCATGGCTTTCGGGAATGATATAACCTATTGCATTTTTTAAACATTTGAGGGCGACCCTTTGACTGTATGGTTTTACTAAGAAAAACCAATAGGTATCCCAAGTTAAAATTTGGATGCCAGCGACTATTATTCCATTCTTCTCCAACTCTTGATTGCATGCTTGCTCCAATGTCTTGGTTGATAGCAATTTACCTGGGGTGCCTTGTGAAATCATGTTAGGTAGATAAAGAGTGTTATTGATTAGCTCAATTAAATTACTTGTAGATAATCTACATTTGGAAACCTCTCTCTCTGCTTTCATCAGCTGTGATTGCCATTCTAATAAAGGATCTCCTTGTGTGATTCTAGGATTTTGGGTAGATTTGCTACCTGCCCCTCATTGGTGTCTTGCCAAGAAAGAAAGTTTGTCAAAGTCTCATTGGCCTGTTCCAAATCTTGCCTAGCATCGACTGATTTGTCAACTATTAATGCCGTTATATCACAAAGGGGCTCAACCAGAGAAATGTTATGACATAACAGTTTTAACTGTGTAACCAATGCTTTGTTAGTCTGTAGCGCTTCGGACCTAAAATCGGCAGGTTGCGGAAGACTCTTGAACTTATCTACTTGAAGTGACAGCTGAGCGATTTGCTCATCTTTCGTTTTCATCATTAGTTCATTCATTGTCTTTAACCTGGCCAATGCTTCGGAGATTTTTTTTTTTTTTTTTGTATTGCACTTGAGTCTATTCTTTGTTTCTATTCAAGCAATTGCTTATTCAATTGATTGTTTAATTTCTGTTGTGTTGATAGTTGTTGTTCCAATTGTTCAATTTTTTCTTGTGCTTCGGACATCTGTGATTGCAACAAAACAATCGCTTGGTCCTTTTCTTTAAGTAGATTACTTACTTCCGATTCCTTGTCCATAGTGGTTGATGAATAAGCTCCGGCATACTGAGAAAGCTTTGTTAGGTCATCGTAAGGGTTAAACTCTTATTTCCACACTACATTAGCTGCCTCTGTTTGTGCTGGAAACAGGGAAGATCGATCAAGTCTTCTCCTTTTCCTCTATCTTTTCACTACAGCCCTATGTTTGGGACTGTAAAAGACATCTCATGGAGGTATGTTCTCCACCTGCAAAATAATTTGATCGGAGGGAACATTTGGAATCATTTCTAAATTCGTGCTAGGGGGTAGGCCGCTGATTCCTTCATTCGGAACCATTGTTGATGCGTATCTTGTCCATTTGTTACTTTGGGTGTATTGGCACCTTTTGGACCTTCCAGATTACTTATAATGGAGTCAAATTGCTGCCATTCTTGGAGTAGTTTAGGATCAATCTGAGTATCCACATTGATATTTTCACTGCCCTTATCCTGTTCTTTTTTCTGCTCTTTCTCCTACTCTTGTTCTTTTCCTCTTTCGAGAATTTTTCCTACAACAGGAGGTTTGTCAATGATTTGTTGTTTAGGCTCACTTGATTGTGTTGTCGGGGTAGTAGCTAATAAGTCCAGAGGTAGAGTTTGCAACCTCTGTTCTCTAAGCTTATTGAATTCTACTAGCCTTTCATTGTTATATCTCATTTTGGCTAGCGTTTGTACTTGGAATAATGACTCTGCCGAAGAAAATAATTCATGAAAATCATCTTTCTCATGATCAAACCTTATAAGTTTGGCTTGTTCAAGCACGTTATAGGCAACTTTCCTTGGATCGAATTGTGTATTAGGAATGGTTGCAAGATTAAACATATTTATTTTCTCTGCCTCTTTCTCCACATGCTTGTAGTCGTGCAAAGTATAAACATCACATCTCAAAGGAAAAGTAGGCCAAGCCTACTTTTTTGAAGTCCTAAGAGTCTTGGATGTTCCTGTGGTTGTAATTTGATAGGCCAATTCTCGGGCTAACATCTTGTCAGGTATATATAGAGGAAGGACATGAGGTCTTGCAAGGCTACCAAAAACCCTTATGCATGTGAACTTATCTTCCCCAAACCAATTTCCTACAGCGGTTAGGTCAACCTCTGCTTCCGAAGAAATCTTTGGGGCAGGCTTATCAAAAATGGCATAGTAAATAGGCAACATAAAAACATTACAGATTTGGTACAAGTGGTCCTTATAGTGCGCTTTCCATAGATTTTGGTGATAAATGTGAATTGGCATGGGGTATTGTGAAGTCCATCTCCACCCCAGTACAGGAAATTCAGAATTGAAACAAAGAGTATCTAAAATATAAGCACTAAAATAAAACGGAGGAATAGACCTATCGGTCACGCGAGTTTTATTTCTAAACTCAATAATTGCAGTGGCTAATTTATCTGACAATATATTTCCCCAATCCATTACTTCACTGTTAACTACCGCTTCCATTAAAGGAACCATTTCAATAGTGAATTTTGCATAATCATGTAATCCCCAAATTCTACACATCAATTCCCCGGCATAATAGTAAGGAGAACATAATGAATCTACAGAGTACTTACCTGAAGATTCATGTTTGTGCCTAGCAGGGTTCTGTCTCCACTCTCGAATTGGGGCCAATTCAGTCTCATTCTCACTTGCGAACTTTTCAAGAAAGGATTTATTGTATTTCTTTTGAGGTTCAGGCAAGTGATACATTTTCCTTAAATCATCAATGTTGAAATGAGTCGAAGACCCTTCCGTCAACTGTGCAAAATGTTTTGTTTAAAACTGGGATCTCCTCTACTACCCATCGCACTACATCAATGTATGGAAGAATCTTTTCACGAGATGCTATTCGGTGTAGATATGAGTCAGATAAATCTTTCAGGTAAGCCTCTGATTTTCTAGTTGAATCTACGACAACTTGTACTAATATTGTCTTAGGCTCCTCTGCTTCAATTAAATTATATATGCTTTGCAAACTTGTGTTTCCAAGGCCAAGACACGTAGTGTCTAAAATCAATCCCTTTTTGCTTGGTCCTGGATCAATGGTGGATTGCACTGTTACTGCAGGAGCCGTTGATGCCGCAGATCTCTTGGATTTCTTTCCCATTTGGTCTGAACTTGTTGTTTCGGCGGAGCTCTGCGCAAGGAATAAAACGAACGTGATACAGAGAATAGGTGGTGTGAGCCAATATGAAAGAATTATATCAATTATCAAGTGATGAAAGATTAAAATAATATTGCTGCAGATACAATCTCAGGGAAGATCTCGGCATAACTGCTTCATTAATTGGCCTCTTAACCTGTCAATCATTTTAAATACCCATCATATCATTTATATGCCGAATGATTCATTCAAGCATGGCTTGTTTTTTGGCAGATAATCACAAGTAAATCACTATCGGGAATGGGAAGGCTTTTAATAATAATCCAAAATAATGCATGCAAGCCTTTTAAATCTATTTTGAAACTCGCACCTTGATTTATCGAATCGCAATTGGAGATGTGCTTGGGTTGTAACACTTATGTTATTGCAAAAATCGCCGATCCCCGATAGCGATACACCTTATCCCATCGGGAGATTTTAAAGGTGTATTAACATGCGCTGCTTTATATCCCTGATTACCGATAACGATATCACATCAGAGAAATAGGAGAGGTCCTTTTGTTATATTTGCTGCTCGCCTTTCTTGATAACCGATAGTTATTCACTTTTCGGATCGAGGTAAGTCAATAGGTCTTTGCATTATGTTTTCCTTGTTGTTGCGAGATGCGATCTTGCGATTGCTTTATCACAATAATAAAGAATTTCATATTTATTCATAAGACTGATTTCATATTTGTTCAAAAGTTTTATAATATTACGTTTCCGTTGGACCTTTTGATGAAGGATTTTGTAATGATGAGTTGATACCAATTCTATTCACACATCTATGTTTAAAAGGGGCCCATTTCATATTATAGTTAGAAAGAAAAATTTTATGAAATGGGGGGTTGTTGTACAGCACAACAATTGGCGATTCATTGAGAGAAATAGTTATCTTTGAAAAATGTTGAAATACTTAAACTTTCTTTATATAGAAATATTATCTAAGAGGAGAATTCTAATATAACTAGGTATATATAAATTCTGAACATAATAATAGCTATTTTTGTTATTTTCTTCTCTTGTTAAAATTAAATACATTCTAAGTTTTAAACTAGCCTTAATTGGTTGATAATGATAAAACAAAGAACTTTTCCAACTTAGCTTTATAATGACTCCTTTGTCATAGGTAGAGCCTCAACTGCCAGCAAACGTCTATAGTCTCAACATGGATACCTTTTAACCATTTAATCGTCCATTATCCCATGCATTTTAGAGTATAATTAAAAAAATGAATCCAAAAATATGCCTTCATATTTTGTATCACTTTTCTTTCTTCTTATTTTGCAAGATAAAAAGCCATTGTCCTAGTTTGGTGGCCAGCTATTTGACAATGCCATTCACTGGTTGTAATTTAACTGAACAAGCTGGCTCGTAATGAGACCCCTTGTCTTATAATTATAAGCCTATTTTGGTATGTAGTATTGGTAATGTCAATTGATCTATTCCCCAATGGTCATGGTAAGCAGGCTTGTAATAAGACCCCTTCTCTTTTATATCAAATATCTTTTAGAATTACACTCTGAGTAATCATAAACTTTAATGAATAGGATGAACAATTTTCTCCTTAAGAGAGCATGGATGACAGGATAAGAATTGAAGATGCTAAGATTGAATCAGTTTTTGTTTTTGTATTGATAACCGTTTTTTGGCCATTTGAAAACATTAAAATGATTTACAGTACTCCTAAATCTTGAGAATATTTTACAAAAGTAAAATGGGGTTTCAGAATCTAAATATACCTAATTTCCTAGAAATTTTCCTTTTGTTTAAGATTTCCATTTTTGAAAGTAAATATCAAAACTATTTCTTTTGAGAAACTTTTTCAATATAGCAAAGGCCAATGGAAGATATCTTACAACTTTATTTTCCAATAATCCTAAAAACTATGAACACAAATTTTGCTGAAAATTGAATATTTACAAAGGGAGAAGCGGTTACCTCCTCAATTGAAGAATTTTTTCAAGATAAGGCCATTAACAGGAAGAGAATATCACTTACCTGATAGATCTTGAAATATGAAAGTAGAATGGCCTATCTTCTCGTTGATTTGAAATGGTCCGAGCCACATTTTCTGAAACTTAGTGTGTTTTCCTTTATCCTCATGGGCTTTGTCCCATTTCAGAACTAGAACACCAACTTGTAATTGCTTTGAACTGGATGAAGTTGAATCAAAAGATGACTTGATAATTTGCTGATGTTTTGCATGTATAATTCTAGCTTTTTCCCTTTCTTCTTCTAATTTTAAAATTTGATCATGTCTTAGTTGAATAGAAGATGAGGGACTTTCTTCAACAAACTGCACTAAAGCTAGAGATGGAAGTATCAAATTGGTTGGTATGACAACTTCCTTTCCATATACGAGATTAAATGGAGAAGTACCTAAGGAAGCCTTCTGTGTTATTCTATCAGTCGATAGTGCAAATATCAAAGATTTATGCCAGTTTTTATGATTTTGTTCAATAGTTCGCTTAATGATTTTGATAAGATTTTTATTGGTGGATTCTGCTAAACCATTACCTTGGGGATAGTAATTCACAAAATATTTCAATTTAAACCCTCTTTTGATAGCAAACTCAAACATAGAATTTCCAGAGAAATAAGATGCATTATAAAAAACAAGAGCATTTGGGACACCAAACCTAGTAATAATGAATTGATCTATGAACTCTATAATTGCCTCAGAGTTTGTTGTCTTCAGAGGAATTGCTTCAACCCACCTAGTAAAGTAATCAGTAGCAGTAAGGATATACTTATGTTGTTTGGATGACTATGGAGTGATTTCTCCAATGATATCCAATCCCCATTGCTCGAAAGGTTGTTCAATGTTGACTGGTTGCAAAGGGAAAGCTGGTTTTCTTTGTCTTCCACTGGAGATTTGACAACTTCGGCATTTCCTTACGTATTCGTGAGTGTCTCTAAACGGGGTGGGCCAATAATATCTAGCATGAATGATTTTGTGGGTTGTTGTATCGCTCCAAAATGTCCCCCTACTGGTCCGTCATGTAGCTCCTGCAAAACTTTTTGCGCTTCAGGTTTTTCTAGGTATCTTAATAGAATTGAATCATAATTTCGCCTAAAAAGTACATCATCTACAATTATGAAGTTTTTCGCTTTTAATCTAATGGCACATTTGTTTTTATAGGAAAGATTAGAAGGTGCGTATCCATTTTTCAAATAGAAAATCAGATTTGCATATTGTGATTCAGGATCTGCATACTTGTCTGATTGATTTCTTCAGTATGTTCTGTACCTTCTGGTTCTTGAATATTGGATGCTCCTGCTAATAACCTACAAAAACCTTGGCCTCTGACAATATTTGCTGGTTTGATTTCTAAGTCATATTCTTGTAATGTTGTGACCCAATTTTCCCTTTTTTCTCCTAATTCCCTTTGAATTAGTAATTGTCTTACTACTGAAAACGGAACTACAACTTTTGTGTGAGCTTTTAAGAGGAAGTGTCTATAGTGTTTGACGGCTTTGTACACAAAAAAGGCTTGCTTTTCAACTTCTGAATAATTAAGTTTAGCACCTTGAAGATTTGAACTGTAAAATGAAATTGGTGCCTCCAAGTTTTGATCATTAATATGAGTCAGCACTGTTGCATAAGATGAGGTGGATGCGAGAGTATACAGTATGAAATGACTTGAAAAATTGGGAGTGCTTAAAGCAGGGGTGTTAATTATTGATTGTTTGATAAAATAAAATGCCTCTTTTTTTCAGATCCCTATCAAAACACCGAATTTTTCTTAATCATTGTTTGCAATGGTAAAATAATCTAGGAAAAATCTAAAACGAATCGTTTAACAAAGTTAATTTGACCCAAAAAAGATTGCATGGATTTTTTATTATGAGGGAATGGAATATCAGAAATCTCTTTAATTCTATCTGGATCAATATAAATACCATCTTTTGAAACAATGAAGCCTAAGAGCTTTCCTTGATTAAGAGAAAAAAAGGACCTTTTTTTATTGAGTGAGATACCATACATTCTGCAGTGTTCAAATATTTGTTTTAAATCATGTAAATGATTAGACCTTTTCTTGGAAAATACAGTAATATCATCTAAATAGACAACTACTGTTTTATTTATCAATCCTTTGAATGCTATATCCATTGCTCTTTGGAATGTAGCTCTTGCATTGATAAGTCCAAAAGGCATTTTTTGGTAATCATAAGTTCCCCATTTAGTTCTGAAAGTAGTTTTAAGCCTGTCATCAGGATGGACCAAAATCTGGTTATATCCTGAAAAACCATCTAAAAATGACATTAACTCAGAACCAGCTACTGAATGGGGTATCTGCTCCATGGTAGGTAAAGGAAAGTTATCCTTTTGGCTTGCTTTATTAAGATTTTTGAAATCTATGCAAATCCTGATGTCACCATTTTTCTTTCTAACAGGCACCATATGGGACACCCAGTTTGAATGTCTGACAGGAAAAATGATCTTGGCCTTCAAGAGTTTGTTTAGTTCGATTTCTATTTGACTCTCTAGGTTAGGATGGATTTTCCTTAGCTTCTGTTGGACTGGTTTTTGTTCAGAAAGCATTGGAATAGTATGTTGAATGATCGATGCATCATATGTTTTCAAATCATCATATTTCCAAGCAAAGACATATTTATTTTTTCGTAATAACCTAATGAATGTTGTTCTTTCTTCCAAATAAAGTCCTAATCCCAAATTGATATTTTGAGGGTTTTCCTCAGTACCTAGGTTTATCAATTCAAATCTTAAAGTGGAACTCTGGAGCTTTGAATTGGTCACCTGTTTAAACCTGTCTTTAATATCATAAAGTTCTTCTAACTTAACCACTAGCTTTGGTATTGAGTTTTCTTCTTTCTTTTCCTTCATTTGAAGGTCATGATCACTTTCATCAATGATTTGATCATCATAGGAATTGTCGGAAGTCAAGAAATTTAAAATGTCTTCGTCATGACTGAACACTCGCCAACTGGTGACATTGTCGGGAATTGATGGTCTAAAAATTAACTCTACTGAAAATATGTTTGGGCTGTAATCTTCGAAAGGTAGGAGTTTAGAAGCAACATTAGCTAGCAAGTCTGTTGCTGCATTTTGGGATCTAGGGATAGAAGAAATATTGAATGCTAAAAATTGAGATATGAGTTCCTGCACCAAAGACTGATAGTGTTTAAGATGATTAGAAAGACAGTGAATTGTATTTCTAACTTGTTTTATGACAATTTCTGAATCACCAAACACTTTAAAATATTGAACTTTAAGACCAATAGCTTTATAGAGTCCTTGAACTAAGGCCTCATATTCAGTCGTATTATTTGTGCATTCAAATTCCAATCTACATGATAACATAATTTTTTCTCCTTCAGGGCTAACTAAAATACACCCTGCTCTTGCACCTTCACTAGATTTAGACCCATCAAAGTATAGTGACCAAAATAAAGAATTATCAAATATTTTATTTACAGTTCCCTTAGCAATATTGACACATCTTGATTTATCGGTTTGTGAAAAATTTTCAATTTGGGATGTAAAATTTTTAACTGAGAAAGGAGATGGTTGGGCAGTGAAATTGCCAAAGAATGATTCAAAAGAGTAATTCCCCAAAATATTGTTATTGAATGCTATGGGTTGATTTTCCTGTTCAAATTCAGTGACAGTATGGGTCATATGTTTCTCCCAATCGATTTTGATCTGATTTGGCTTTCCTTTATAGGGTATCCACATATGGGACCAATCGTTAGAAATATAACCATGGAGTTTCTCAGACCAGTCTCTACTCAAAATTAAACCATAAAATCCAGGTATATCAGTGATTAAAATATCAATCCTCTGAACCACTCGTGGATCAGCTAATAACCTGATAGTTACGAAGTTGATTTCCCCTAAAACCTGGACCTTGGTTCTATCCAACTATACACTATGAATTGCAGACTTTTGGGGTTAAATGTTCAGTTTGGAACAAACAGAAGCTGGCATTATGTTAGAGGATGCCCCTGAGTCAATCAAACAGTTGTGTAGATTTCTATTTTAAATCTCATAGGTCAAGAGAAAAGCGAGAGTATGAGAATTTGATCTGTCTCCGATTAAAATTGCATCAGTAGCTTCAACTCTACCAGGAGGTGGTTGACCTAAATCATTTGCAGCTTTGGAGAACACAACATTAGGAAGAGGTGAAGAAGGTACTGCATTTAGTTCCTTAAGAAGTAATTTTTGTTGATGTTTGAGTTTGCTAAGTTCAAACATGGTAATGTTTGCCTTTGTCTTCTTCATATCATCAATAATATTGTAATCCATTGAATCCGATACTATCAACGTCTTAGATGTTGAAGGTGTGCTTGAGGATGATGGTTGATTTTGGGATGTTATCGCTGCAGATTTCTTTGTGGGAACCTTTTCTTTTATAGTAGTGGTACCTGCACTCCTTTTCTTTGAAATGGACTGAATAGGTTCAGGAGTACCTTTACTCCTGGTAGTCACAGGGAAAGCTTCTTGTTCATTTTCTATATCGGAGTTACGTAAAATGAAGTCCCACATCCCATGGCATTCAACAATCTCCTCTTCTTTGGGTTCCTCGGATGGCAAGACTGTTTCATCTTCTTCTTCTCTTCAGGATTTGAGTCTGCATTAGAAATATCATTTGGTGGTTTTGACTCAGGTTTCTTAAAATTTCTAAATGGCCTCTTTGTTGAAGTTTCAGCTACTTGGCTTTTGATTTCAACCATTTCATTTGACATAGTCTTGAGGACCTTTTGCAGACCCTCCATATCATATGGATCTTTAGGGGTTTTCTTCTTTGAATCATCTTTAAAAGAAACTTTTTTGGATTTTCTATCTTCAAGAGCAGCTTTCTTTTCTAAAGCAATAATGCGTTTCTCTATAGCAAGCGCTTCTTTCATGTTTTCAGCTAAAGTTGGTTTTACATCTCTATCTACAAAAATGGCTATATTTGAAGGTAGGGCTGTTATATACCATTCGCTTCTGATTTTCTCACTTGGTTTAGAGTCGGTTGGAATCTTATTCAAGAGTTTATTGAATCGTGAGTTGAATTATTTGATAGCTTCTCTAGATTCTATCCTAAGATTCGAAAGATCGTTGATTAATTTCGCTAAAGATCTATCATCGCCATAATTAGTGAGAAACTGTTCTTGAAAAATGTTCCAGTTGGTAATGGATCCAGAGGGTAGGGAAAAATACCAAGACCCAGCTAATCCTTGTAAATTATAAGGGAAAAGCCTAACGACAACATCTTCCTGTGTCACTCCTTTTAAATTAACTAATAACATGAAATTGTTAATATGTTCTTCAGCTAGTGTTCCAGCATATGGATTAAATTTCGGCAACCATTTTTCAGGAGAATCTGGCAATGGATGTAATGGTGCAGGCATAGTAACTGCACCAGGACTATTCCATGGATTCTAAGCCATCGTAGAACTAATAACAAATGATATTGCTGATGAAATTCCAGGTGTTTGGGGAGGATTTGGTATTGAAGATTGAATAGGTTGAGATGTTGAAGTTGGTGATCCCTGCTGAACAACAATGTGTAATGGAGGAGTGTATGGTTGACTTCGCACTGGAGAAGATGAAATAGAGGATGATGATGAGAAGGTCTCACTGTCCGATCCTTCAGTATTCTTTTTAGCCTTTTTCCTTTTCGGTAGAGGCAACTCAGTAGGTTCAATACCGAGCTTTCCGCTTTGAACTCTAGTGAGAGGGTGAGGTAGATTCAATTGCGAAGTCTCACTGCCTTGAGATACTTCATATTTCTGTGGTGATATCAAAAATCCTTGAAGTTTCTAGATGAGAGACTGAACTTCAAGAGACTCAGGACTTAATCGATCTGGAGTATGATGGGATTGAGCAGTGGTAGTTGACTCCTCTTCTTCTCGTTTGAATACTGGTGTTCCAGAATGCAAACGAGAGGTCCGAGGTGAGGTGGAGGGAGATTTACTCTCAGAATGGTCTATAGGTTTTGGTTTTCTCACCATTCATAGTTCATGCCCTCCTTTTAGCGCCAAAAATGTTGATGCCTCAAAAATCGCTGCAACAACATCGGGGAAAACCACCCGGCCTGGACCTTAATGCAACTCCTTTTCTGTTTGGTGTGGTGGATCCGACTGGAAATAATTGGACCAATTTCCCAATGATGAATAAAAAGGGTATGGATAAATGATTGGTTTTCTAATAAAATGGTAATGGATGAATGATTTAATCTAAAAAGTAAAAATATGAATAACTATCCTATCCCGGGAAATTTCTGTTTTTAGTGTAACGTTTGATAATCTTTATCCACAAACAGGCATATAGATGACTCTATTGGTAAACAAAGACATTCATTCATTTGATAATTACTTTGTTCAAGTAGTTGAACAAAGTAATAATTAAAACATTATTACACTTATCCTTTATATATCACTGATACATATATGACTAGAAGAATAACATTCCTTAAACATTCAATAGTGAAAAATATAAGGATTGTTGTTGAAAACACATACATATATCCAATGATAGCAAGAGAAATCAAATGGCGATTCACATGAAAGAATGAAACAAGATCATAGATAATACTACCATATGTGCTGTGAATCACTCTCGATATCAATCGCATTCAAATTCCTTTTTCCAACTTAGAAATACTTTCACATCAAGGCAATAGTGCACATCCCATCAAAGCTTTTCTTCGTTAGAATTTGGAATACTGGCCCAGTCTTTATAAAAAAATATACCAGAAGCGCAATAGTGCAACTTCTAGATTTTAGTTTTATACAAAAACTGAGGACCCTTTCTAAATGCATGAAAGGGTCTATAAATACTAAATAAACTAACTAACTATAAAAATAAAATGCTATTAATTGGTACAACTAAATCTTGAGTATCTTCTCCATAACATGTTTGTTGGTAGTCGGAAGCATGATTCATTGTTTCAGCTATTCTCCTTCTGATTTGAGTTGGCAGATTGGTTGCATCGGTTCCAATTCTGGAGGATGACTGAGACGAGAATGGAGTTGAGTTGAGTATGTGGCATCATGGATTTCGGGAATGATACAACCGATCGCATCGGTTAAACATTTGAGGGCGGCCCTTTGACTACATGGCTTTACTAAGAAAAACCAATAGGTATCCCAAGTTAAACTTTGGATGCCAACGATTAATCTTCAATTCTTCTCCAACTCTTGATTGCATGCTTGCTCCAATGTCTTGGCTGGCAGCAATTTACCTGGGGTGCATTGTGAAATCATGTTAGGCAGATAAAGAGTGCTATTGATTAGCTCAATTAAATTACTTGTAGATAATCTACAACTGGAAACCTCTCTCTCTGCTTTCATTAGCTGTGACTGCCATTCTAAGAAAAGGATCTCCTTGTGTGATTCTAGGATTTTGGGTAGATTTGCTGCCTGCCCCTCATTAGTGTCTTGCCAAGCAAGAAAGTTTGTCAAAGTCTCATCGGTCTGTTCCAAATCCTGCCTAGCATCGACTGATTTGTCAACTATTGATATCGTTATATCACAAAGGGGCTCAACCAGAGAAATGTTATAACATAACAGTCTTAACTGTGTAACCAATGTTTTGTTAATCTGTAGCGCTTCAGATCTGAAATCGGTAGGTTGCGAAATATTCTTGAACTTCTCTACTTGAAGTGACAGCTGAGCGATTTTCTCATCTTTCATTTTCATCATTGGTTCATTCATTGTCTTTAACCTGGCCAATGCTTCGGATAATTCTTTTTTCTTTTGTATTGCGCTTGAGTCTATGCTCTGTTTCTCTTCAAGCAATTTCTTATTCAATTGATTGTTTAATTGCTGCTATGTTGATAGTTGTTGTTCCAACTGTTCAATTTTCTGCTGTGCTTCAGACATCTGTGATTGCAACAAAAAAATCGCTTGGTGCTTTTCTTTAAGTAGATTACTTACTTCTGATGCCTTGTCCATAGTGGCTGTCGAATAAGCTCTGACATACTGAGAAAGCTTTGTTAGGTCATCGGAAGGGTTAAACTCTTCTTTCCACACTACATTAACTGTCTCTGTTTGTGCTGGAAACAGGGAAGATTGATCAAGTCTTCTCCTTTCCTCTGTCTTTACACCACAACCCTATGTTTGGGACTGTAAAAGACATCTAATGGAGGTATGTCCTCCACCTGCAAAATAATTTGATCGGAGGGATCTTTTGGAATCATTTCTAAATCTGTGCTAGGGGGTAGGCTGCTGGTTCCTTCATTCGGAACCGTTGTTGACGTTGTATCTTGTCCATCTGTTACTTTGGGTGTATTGGCACCTTTTGGACCTTCCAGATTTCTTATAATGGAGTCAAATTGCTGCCATTCTTGGAGTAGTTTAGGATCAATCTGAGTATCCACATTGATATTTTTGCTTTCTCCTTTCCTTCCTGTTTTTTTTTTTTTTTTTCTCCTTCTCTTGTTCTTTTCCTCTTTCGAGATTTTTTCCTACAACAGGAGGTTTGTTAATGATTTGTTGTTTAGGCTCGCTTGATTGTGTTGGTGGGGTAGTAGCTAATAAGTCCAGAGGTAGAGTTTGCAACTTTTGTTCTCTGAGCTTATTGAATTCTACTAGCCTTTCATCGTTATATCTCATTTTGGCCAGCGTTTGTACCTGGAATAATAACTCTGCCAAAGAAAAAAATTCATCAAAATCATCTTTCTCATGATCAAACCTTGTAAGTTTGGCTTGTTCAAGCACGTTATAGGCAACTTTCCTTGGATTGAATTTCCTATTAGGAATGGTTGCAAGATTAAACATATTTATTTTCTCTGCCTCTTTCTCCGCATGCTTGCAGTCGTGCAAAGTATAAACACCACATCTCAAAGGAAAAGTAGGCCAAGCCTGCTTTTTTGAAGTCCTAAGAGTCTTGAATGTTCCTGCGGTTGTAATTTGATAGGCCAATTCTCGGGCTAACAACGTCAGGTATATATAGAGGAAGGACATGAGGTCTTGAAAGGCTACCAAAAACCCTTATGTATGTGAACTTATCTTCCCCAAACCAATTTCCTACAATGGTTAGGTCAACCTCTGCTTCCGAAGAAATCTTTGGGGCAGGCTTATCAAAAATGGCATAGTAAATAGGCAACATAAAACCATTACAGATTTGGTACAAGTGGTCCTTATAGTGCGCTTTCCACAACTTTTGTTGATAAATGTGAATTGGCATGGGGTCTTGTGAAGTCCATATCCACCCTAGTACAGGAAATTCAGAATTGAAACAAAGAGTATCTAAAATATAAGCACTAAAATAAAACGGAGGAATAGACCTATCGGTCACGCGAGTTTTATTTCTAAACTCAAGAATTGCAGTGGCTAATTTATCTGACAATATATTTCCCCAATCCATTACTTCACTGTTAACTACTGCTTCCATTAAAGGAACCATTTCAATAGTGAATTTTGCAGAATCATGTAATCCCCAAATTATACACATCGTTGCCCCGACATAACAATAAGGAGAACATAATGAATCTACAGAGTACTTACCTGAAGATTCATGTTTGTGCCTTACGGGGTTCTATCTCCACTCCCGAATTGGGGCCGATTCAGTCTCGTTCTCACTTGCGAACTTCTCAAGAAAGGTTTTATTGTACTTCTTTTGAGGTTCGGTCAAGTGATACATTTTCCTTAAATCATCAAGTTGAAATGAGCCGAAGACACTTCTATCAACTGTGCAAAATGTTCTGTTTAAAACCGGGATCTCCTCTACTGCCCATCGCACTACATCAATGTATGGAAGAATTTTTTCACGAGCTGCTATTCGGTGTAGATATGAGTCAGCTAAATCTTTCAGGGAAGCCTCTGATTTTCTAGTTGAATCTGCGGCAGCTTGTACTGATACTGTCTCAAGCTCCTTTGCTTCAATTAAATTATATAAGCTTTTCCACCTTGTGTTTCCAAGGCCAAGACACGTAGTGTCTGAAATCAATCCATTTTTTCTTGGTCCTGGATCAGTGGTGGATTGTACTGTTACTGCAGGAGCCGCTGCTGCTGCGGATCTCTTGGATTTCTTTCCCATTTGGTCTGAACTTGTTGTTTCGGCGGAGCTCTGCGCAAGGAATAAAATGAATGTGATACAGAGAATAGGTGGTGTGAGCCAATATGAAATAATTATATCAATTAGCGAGTAATGAAAGATTAAAATAATACTGTTGCAGATACAATCTCAGGGAAGATCTCAGCATAATTGCTTCATTAATTGGCCACTTAACCTGTCAACCATTTTAAATACCCATCATATCGTTTATATGCCGAATGATTCATTCAAGCGTGGCTTGATTTTTTTGGCAGATAATCACAATTAAATCACTATCGGGAACGAGAAGGCTTTTAATAATAATCCAAAATAATGCATGCAAGCCTTTTAAATCTATTTTGAAACTCACGCCTTGATTTATCGGATCACAATTAGAGATGTGCTTGGGTTGTAATACTTATGTTATTGCAAAAATCGTCGATCCCCAACGGCGATACACCTTATCGCATCGAGAGATTTTAAAGGTGTCTTAACATGCGCTGCGTTATATCCCCCGGTTGCCGATAGCGATATCGCATTGGAGAAATAGGAGAGGTCCTTTCGTTATATTTGCTGCTCGCCTTTCCTGATAACCGATAGTTATTCACTTTTTGGAACGGGGTAAGTCAATGGGTCTTTGCATTATTTTTTCCTTGTTGTTGCGATATGTGATCTTGTGATCGCTTTATCGCAATAATAAAGAATTTTATATTTATTCATAAGACTGATTTCATATTTGTTGAAAAGGTTTATAATATTACGTTTCCGTTGGACCTTTTGATGAAGGATTTTGTAATGATGAGTTGATACCAATTTTATTCACACATATATGTTTAAAAGGGACCCATTTCATATTATAGTTAGAAAGAAAAATTTTATGAAATGGGGGGTTGTTGTACAACACAACAGAAGGATAAAACTTGATTTGATAAAGAGAGATCTTTGGTTGATATTTTACAATTTTAGCTAAGAGGTTTTCTTATATAGATTAGTTCTTAATGAATCCACTTCAGCTTCTAATATTCCACATTGATTTTCTTTTTCGTTAAACTGCTTTCTCATCCCTTCTTTAACTCTCCTTCCTTATTCTATTTGGGTTTTCATGTTAATACTTTTTACTTTAAAAAAATTCTCTTTTTCTTCAAATTATTTGAATTAGTGTCTTAAAATATTTTTCTCCATTAAGAGCCTTTCTAATTCAACTAAGGTTGAGTTAATCTTAGCTTGGCCTTCAACTATTTTCTCTTCTTGATGATCAACTATTTCCACCTGAACAATTTCCTTCTAAGAATCATTTTTCTTTATCTTCCTTTCCTTCTATTTTTCTCCATTTCTACTATTGGTTGCTCCATGCAGAATATGAAACTTGTCCCATATCTCCTTTGCATACTTGAGATCCATTATTTTCTCAAAGGTCGAGATTGTGAAGATTGTTGTAAATTGTAAACTTGGTTTGGGAATTCCATTGCTAAACTTGTTTTGAAAGGGGTTTCTACCATAACCATTTATCACTACCTTCCAAAATTTAGATCCATGAGCATAAATTTTGGATTTTACCTTCTCTATCCATTCCTGAAGTATCGTGGCACTAAGGAGACTTCGATGACCCATGATTCTCCTAGATCTCCCTTCCAATAGTCAAATGAACCAGAAGGAACCTGCTTTGATATCAATTGTTGGGAGATTAACTATACTAAGAGGGTTGGGGTGAATCAATATAGTCTAGTCCTGGCCATAAAATACTAATTTTTATTTTTTTGTACTTAGAAATATATATGTGTTTGCCTTAAAGGACGTCTGCATATGTATGTGATTTCTTTTAACATAGAACATTCAATATTCTTTGATTTCTTACTTTACATCTATTCATCAATCATCTGATCCAATATGATAGGAAATAACACAAAATATAAACATCATATCCAAATGTACAAAGAAGAAATCATAAAATATGAGTAGTAGATATAGCATGTGAACACATCAATCAAAAATACAAGATTTGATACATAAGAACACCGTGGATTTTAGGTGGAAACCCTCAAGGGGAGAAAAACCACCATACTATTATTCTGTTTGTCTTCTTGTTAATAATATTGAATATTTCCTTTTAGATAAATTTGTTGGGCCTCGCCAGCTAAAAAGCCCAAATCCCTTCTACTATGTAGGCCACTACCTGTTGTAGGCCCCAATCTACTGGAGGCCACCACCTCCAGTAGTTTCCCTAACCACCATCAGAAGGAAGCCACCACTCCTTGAACAAGCCACAACTTTCCAAACGCTCCAACCTGAACTAGGAGGATCCAAGATGACATAAAATTCAAAGTCCCCAAATTTCAATGGAAGTAGTGTCAAGTTTAAGAGCTCAATGAGATGGTTCCAACACAAATTGAATCGTGCCAAACAAAGTTTGTATGAGGAAGATATCACAGTTTGAAGAGTTTTGAATATTCAACAAAAGTTCAAAGTCTACATGGAAACCTAGCACATGGTAGTTGACATGGAAAAAGGATGACTTATGACATGGTAATGGCATGGCAGCATATGGCCATAACATGTGGCATATGGTAGGAAATTAGGCATATTTTTCAAAATCTGCTACAAAATCAGATGTTGTGAAATTGTGAAATATGCTATGAAATCAGATGTCGCATATTATATATTAAATATGTTGGTTATACAAATAGCTGACAATGATCACGTGGATGGATTTTGATGTGTCGTTGGAACCATTTTCCACAAATATAATATATGGTTAGAGGCATATAATACAAGTGGTTATGTTCAACAAAAACTCTGCCCAAAAATATGATGAAAATCCCGCCAACCTACCAATAAGACTATACATGGATGGTTTTAATGATGATAGCGTAATATGCATTGAATGAAGGATAGCAATGAATTATCAAATGGTTGCAATATGGTTACAATGAAGGTTATTTTTACCATATGGTTTATATATATTATATTTGTTAAAACAAATTTTCCAATTTATTATGTTGTTGTAACAAAGAGTCATAACACCCATAGGTTCGACCTTGGGGCTACGGAAGCAAACAACTATAAATTTAAAACAAATTGCCTATGTTCCACAGTGTTTATATTTGTAGAGAGGAAAAGTCCTTGTAATTTTGTAGCATGGTTATCACTGTTTTTGTGATGAGTCGTAGAATTATTTCCCTTTTGGATAATTTTGAAAGGAGAGTTGTAGAGAAGGGTTTTTAGTCTTTTGAGAAGTTGTATAGTAAACATCCAAATTTTGATATTAGGGATTTGATGTAATTTGAGTAATTTTGCATCATAATTGAAGAGCCCACTACACCGGAAGCAGACCCAGAGACGTCACTCACACTAGGTGAACTCTGTTATCGACCTCATTTATGTTCTTTTGTGTTATCTGTAGTTGTTTTATTTATGTCATCATATTTTTAATAGTTTTTGTCAAGATTGGTATTTTGCATTCAATTTTTAAGCCTCATAAATCATATTCTCATGATAAAAGATCCTGATCAAGTTTGGTATCAGAGGATTATGAGATAGTTTAATTTAGTTGTTGAGTGTGAATAATTACCACACTATAACAAAAATGGTCATTGGTGGGGGTCATTCCTATGAAGAACCTTTATGGTTCATCACCAATGTTGCATATGGTTACGATCCTTAAAAACACGTTGTTGTAAGTGCATATAGTAATGTTCCTTTAAGGTTTGTCACTAATTCCATTTTCAATGACACTTTTGGTGAGGGTTGTTAAAGGTCCACCACTAATTCTATCGTTGGTGACACTTCTAGTCACGATCTTTCATTGGCCCTAACCAATGCTCTTTTTGGTTACTTTTGGTGACAATCAAAGAATGTTTGTCATCATTGATCATTCCAATGATTTTTTCATGATGTTATGCGATTGTTGCTATATGTTTATCAAAATATAATGATTGAAGACCATTGTTATGGAGCCTTTTTCATTATGTGCCCAATACCATAGTGGTTAGAGTTAATTATTTGTTAAGAAGTAATTAGTTTGTATCATTTCCTTCAAGTAATGAGAATATATGTTTCCTATGAGTCAAAACATGATTAATATCCGTTAGGTTATTATCTAGAAAATTCCTTTTAGATGAAGTTTCACTAGTGTGTGTAGGAACCATATTAGTTAATACATAATCAAGCTCAGTGAATTATATTAATATGAGAGACCTAGCACTCCTCAACACACTTGGCACACCTTGACATGCTTTGGCACACACTAACATTCCTTCACACCTTTCATGTATTGGAACATATTTTTACCTAGAACATCTTTCCATGACTAGGACACCCACGAACATGTTGGCATGCGCTAGCACAACATAACACTCTCCTATCATGTGTTTCCATTCCCTATAGTCCTTAACATGCCCCGGAACACCTTGGCATGCATTGACACACATTAGCACTTGGAACACATTGGCACTTGGTATGTATTGGAACCTATCGTTAGTGTGCCTAGCATGCCCCATTAGGAAAAAACTAAATTGCTGACTTATAGATGCTCGTATGTGTTCATTTCCTTGCATTTTAGATTAGTTATCCCTTTTGTTACCTTAATAATCCTTGAAACATGTTGGCCACCCTCCTGCCCTGCACATCATGGCATGCTTGGCACTATTTGGAACATGGTACCACACTATGGCACTCCTTTAAATCCCTTGTTATTCCCTAACATACCTTACCACTACCTAGCATACCTTGTCACTCCCTCCTTGGCACATGTAGCAATCGTTGACACTCCCTAGCACACCCTCATATTCATTCATTTCCATGAATTGTAACCTAATTCCCTCTTGTGTTTATCTAGTACTCCCTAACACTCCCTGACACTCCTTGGTATGCATTGACACTCTATAGCACACATTAGCACTCCTATGACATGCCCTACCACTCCATAGCATGTGTTATACTCCCTAACACACATTAGCATTTGGCAAGTCTTAACATACCTAATATGCATTGAGATGCCTTGGTATGCTTTGGCATGGTTTAATATTAAATTTATTTGAGATTAATTATTGGAAAGCAGGAGAGAAGCGATAGAGGATGATTTGGCACTTTGAATGCACTAGCATTTGGAACTTGGCACATATTGTCAACTACACTACTACAAAAAACACCTTTAGTGGTAGTTTGGTTGGCAGAGGTCTTGCTAAAAATGCCTCTAAAAGTGTTTTTAGGGATTTAGGGGAATTTTTTGAATCTCCCCCCGAAATCCATGAAAATTTGAACTTGTTTTAGGGGTTTGCAAACAACCGCCTCTAAAAGTATAATTTCGTAGTCAATTTGGGTTGTTCAGTAGGTGGATGATCTAATGGGAGAAGTTATGTTAATTTATGGTTTTTTTCCCTGGAAGGAAACCCTTGGTTTATATTAGGGAATTGTGTTGTGGTTTTATTATTATTATAAGTGAGAAACAAAGAAGAGACTATGTGATAGTGAAAAGGAAATTACAGTGGATCTACTATAGGTTGTATCTTTGTGGATGTAGCCCAAATTGGGTGAATAATTTGTTTTATGCGTTTTTTTTATTTGTGTTTCTGCAAAATTTTGTGCATTTCATTGCTCCGTTAATTAATTTCTAACAACATCCTTTTAATGAAAGAGATAATTTTCCCTTGATCATGCTTACGAGGTAGAGCATGCATCCTTACTATCTGCAACTATATAACAACATAACATGCCTTAACTCATTGAGCATATGCATACATACCTCTTTTCTTCTTTGGTCATCTAGACTTCCTTCAACAACTTCATATCCTTGATTGAGAGTGCTTCAATCATCTTTCACATGTTGCATTCCCTTGTCATCATACCATCATTCTTCTAAATACTGAATCCCATAAAAGATGGTATTCTTAGCGAGACACTTGCTTTCTTCCAAGAGATAAACCTTCTAATGAAGATTCTAATCGAGGATCTTGATTATCCTCATCTTACAAATTCTCCTTTCCAAGGATGTATGATGAGTTATACACTATATGACTTCCTTCTATCCATAACTTCTACTTATGCTTCTAATGAGGTTACCAAGAGTTACTTCCTTCTAATGATGACTTTCATAGAATTTTACTTTAGCTATCTTTCAAGATTCTTATGATGATGTATTGAACTCTTACTTCAATTGTATGATCCTATGATTCCATCTCCTGATTTGACGCATCATGTCATGCTTCTAATGATTCCTAATGTGAGCCATATTTTACAAGAACCGAAAAGAACTAGGTGGAGAAGACTTATCTCAATCATAATAGAGATCTTTTTTTTCCTTCATTCTTGGATTTCTTCTTTTTAGCTTTTTCCACTTCTTCGATGACATGTGATTCTTCTCTTCCTCCTTTGATGTTGTCCTTCTTGAGTTTGGGACAATCTCTCTTGAGGTTCCCATATTCTTAACATCCATTTTTACAGGATATTTTGTCACATCTGGTCAATAGGACTTTAAACAGGACCAAATCACATCCTTCAACATATTATCATCATCCCTACACAAAGCCCTAAGCATGACTCTGCTAAAACACTGATATTTTGCTCTTGACTGTTGAGTTTCCAAGCTTTTAAGGCCCAACACACCTTGACCCTTTAGGGACCAACATTGACCACCAGTTTGAATCTTTTCACCTATGCCAATCACCAGTAGGTTGCTCAGTCTTGGGGGTGCGTTGATTCTAGAAAATTGGGAAAAATAAAGAGAATGCCAAAGCTTCTTCTTCTATAAGCTTCTTGAGGTTGTTTCAACCATTTACCTTGGATAAGAGTCTCGAATCCTATCTGATACTACCTTGGAGTTTTCACCTCTATCCCTTGAGCTCATCCTTCCATATCAAGTGGATCTAAAGCCTAGATTACTAAATGGATAAGAAGTCATGAACTGCCTCCCTCATCTATATATTTACATCCATCCAAGTGCATGGGGTTAGATTTTGGAGATTGATTCTACCCTCATGTTGTTTCTTTGAGAGTTATTATTCCATGCATTAGGGTGACATAGAGGCATACTTTATGGAAAAGAAGGAAAAGTCAAATTAGGGAGCTCTCTTACAAGGTCAACTCTTATTTTTGGTTTTAACTCTATTCATTTCTATTAATACAAAGAGTAGATTGCTTTCCTATATATGATGCTATGGTTTCATGTATTTCAATGCCATGTTGATATATTGAATGAAGTGATTGGATTATGCTACATATATGTTGTAGAGGCATTGCGACCTAATTTGTGGGTTCATAAAATTAGGATACGTTCAATGCTATGACCAAAAAGCTGGGAGGGGTCTCTTGTTGTGTATTGAATGGGGAAAGAGGAGGTCCAAGCATGGTTTTGTAAGATATATAATCCTAACATTAGAGAATGATAAGGTAGCTTAAGACCTAATGTCATATGGGCTAAGGGGCCTAGAGGGAAGGAAATAAGATAAGTTGATAGAGAGCCCCCAATAATGGTGATAAGGAGATTAAGGGCCCCATAATCACAACCCATAAGCCCTTAACCCATAACCACTACATTCCCTATCTCCTTAACCCCCAAGCCATAATCCCCTATCTCATACTCTCATAACTCATAACACATTAACCCATTGACCCATTAAACCTTAAGCCGCTAACCCTTAACCTAAAATACACAAACCCCCTAAGCTCTAACCCCTTATCCTTTTAACTTGTGACCCTGAACCCCTAACCTATAACCCCCACTAGTACATATGGGTATAAAATTTAACGTCGTACTCCAATATTTCAGTCATACTCCCAGAATAATTTTCATATTTGAAAAAAATCTCTGACATTTGTCAGATATCTAACAAACATAATTATCATCGAATATCTAATGATATGTTAGTTGGATATCTGACAATAATTTTTTTTCGTTAGATATGAGACAATAATTGAATGTTTGTCATATATTTGATGTTTGACTAGGTCAATTATCCATCTATCAGGTGAACGACATTTGACAAAGTCAACATTTTTCCAGTTGGACAACGTCTTTATGGTTAACAACTATTGAAAGTCCAACGAATTGAATTTTATTTTTGTCATAATACAAAAATATTTTATTTTTTTAATTGCATTACAAATAGTTAAACAATATTGAGGCTTATTTTTTAAGATAATCATCATTGAAGGTTTGGTAAGGAAAAATGTCACGTAACATTCCTCCAAGAGGATAAGGAGATGTGAGATCTACATTAGAGGCTTTGGATGATTTCCTTCCATTTTTTTGTCCATGTTTATAATCCTCAAGCCCTCACATAATTCAAAATTACTCAAAAGAGACTTTCAATCTCTCAAGTTTTAACATGCCAAAAATTGTTTTGTTTCCAACCCAATTTTTTTACAGTTGGACATCACACATCATTGAGTGCACCCATCATGCTTCCTATGGGATGGAAGCTAGGCATGAAAAATTGAAAAACATAAAGGAAACATGTGTACTAAGACTTGGTTGGACCAACATATAACACACCAATTTTCATCTCAATTTGGCAATGACAACGAAAAATTGAATTTTGCCCACCATTGACATTTGTGTTGGCATTCCCAGCTAACAAAAAAACACCATCACATGCTAGCTAAAGAATAGTTCCAAGTAACTAAAAAATATATTATGGGTTCCACATAAGTTTCAGGTTGGTGACGAGTTATGGTTGGACTTTCATAAAGAAAAACTGACAAACTCCCATAAGAAGCTCATATCACTTTGATATGAGCTTTACACCATCACTAAGGCTATGGGTGAGAATTCTTTTGAGGATAGTCATAGGGCTATTTATGTTACTTCAAAGGTATATTCTAGGATGATTTATGCTTGATGGGGTGCATGTCTAGGAGGAGTTCCTTTAAGATAATGAAAAAGATGATTGCACCATTGCTGACATAAGTAATTGTGATATTCTACTTGAATTACATTATGTAACTACCCAAGAGATTTTAAGAACGAAATTTTTAGAGTTTGTTTTATATCAAGGTAAGTGGATCATTATGTTGCTTTCCAAAGCATTTTCATATGACTAAATTTTTTAAATAATACATCACTCTAATATTATTTCTCTTACACATTCTTAGGTTATAATTCAAAGCATCATAGGTACTGAAACACATGAAACTCTTGTTTTTTCATCTAAATAACTAAAAATCCCAATTGGGTTACTCCTAATAATATTCAAACTTGTACTATTGTTAAGACTACTTCCTTTAAATCTTATTGTTCCTACATAAGTAAGCTGACTACTAGGTGGACTTGAACCATTGTTAACAAGCCAATGTAGTGTTACCTAATTGTATTTAAGAATCATAAGCGATGGGTTTAGTACAAGCCAAACTTTGTTATTGTCTAGTACCATGCCCACTACTAGGTTCTCATCCTCCCTAAATAGTTGGGACACATCTATTGGCCGTAGGATATGGTTTCCCATTAGTTCATTTGATTCTTTCTCATCCACAATCACATTCAACATTTCATCCAACCTATCACATTGTAATCACATATCTCTTGTAACCCCACTTTAGTGTGTTCCTCAGACCTCATTGAGGTGCCTTAACTACTACTCTTTTTTGAGCTACATTTTATCGTCAACCCTTTGTTTCAAAACCATTCATTGGCCAACTCACCTTTCCCATTCAAATTATCCAAATATCTCATCCTCACTTCACTAATACCTTCCTTGCTAATCTCCTTTTGCAACTCCTCATTTCCTTCTTCATTTGCTGACATCTAGTTCAAGAACCACTGGTTAGTTATCTCTACTTCCTCAAATATTTTTCAACTTGCTCTTTAGCTTTTGTGTCCTCTATGGTCATTTGGACTTTTGAGATCTCATCTTTTCCAATCCCATTGTAACCCATTCCTTAATGCAAGGTTTTACACCACCATGTTCAGTGGGTTAGTAAGAAACAACTTTTCCTTCATAAAAAACATTTTTATCATTGTAGGGTTTGTGTTCATAAATATCTCTTAAAACCCCTTCAGACTCTGGTCCTTATATTTTCGAGTACAACTAGTACAATTCTATTACAAACTAGGTACAATGTATCCTTCCATTGTCTACTCCCCCCAAATGTATATTGCTTTATTAACTAATTGATCACAAAACTTCAAAGTCATTGGATTTAATATTTGACTTAATTGCCTTCTTGTCTCCTCAATGATGATTTGGGGCTTCATCAAGCATATGAAACCATTCACACAAACTCACTAGAAAGCACTATCCATAAAATTTCAGATATGTCTTCATACATGAATGTATCCATGAAGTTTTTCGTTGTCCAACAAAGTAGTGGGGCTTCCTCACTAGAAAATATTTCATTCTATCATCAAAAAAATATTCCACTTGTGGTTTAGCTATTCATTTCTTCATTTTTCTAAGGCCTCATAGTCATGTTGTGGTCCCAACAACATAACCATTTATTAGCTCTTATTGGTAAACTAGGGTCCACTTAAGTGCCCAACAAACATTGTACTAGTCTAGCCATGACATTATCAATTCCTGAAGCAAGGAAGGTCTCACTAAGGAGGGTTACCAAGTCGTTGGATAGGTGGGAGCTCTACATAGTGAAGTTATCATGTTTTGAACTAGTGCTTTCAAGTAACATTCCATATGCATTCTTTTAACACCATGCAATCCAACAACAACCATAATTTGTCATTTGGTTACGCTATGGTATTAAATTAGATTGTTGTAATTGATATTAATAATCGAAAGAGATTCAAGAATTAATCTAATGTAAAGCATAACAACATAACATATATATAATCATTATACATCATAAAACAAAAAATCCCATAACAAGAGGTATATTTCCATTGTTCTCAAAGACCAACATATACAATATGATCCATACCTAATATCAATATCAATACGATTAATGTTCAACCAAACACATCCCCAATGTTTAACTATTCAACCATCTAACTCCTTATCTTAACCCATACAATGGTATTTATAAATTTTTCCATGTAGAAATATTGACATGGTAAAAAACTTTAACTAACTAATTTCAACAACTACATAAATAAAATTCATCACATACAGAAATTGTTTCGCTATTCAAATCTTACAATTGAAATTTTGTTTATCTTGAAAATGCACTAAAATCATTGAGTTTGATCTCCTAACCACTAAATAACACATTGTTTTTTACATATATTACACTAATACCTACCATATCATCTTCCAATAAAAAAACCAACATAAAGGAAACTTTAAAAAACGCCAAAGCCCCATCAATGTCACTGAGTTCGCTGAACTTGAACTTTGAATTTTGATGTTCGATGAAACTTAAAAGAAAAATTAAGTCTGGTTGAAGTTCTTCTAGTTTTATTCAAGTTTTATTTGTTTAGTTCAATGAATAAAATGTGTCGTCAGACTTTGGAGCTCCATATAGTGGTTAAATGTGCCTATTCGAGACCACCTAACAGATTCACAATTCGTGCAAATTTGAAAATTCGATGTCAGGGCATAAAATTGGCATGTCTTGGTAGCATGTGTTCCATTAGAAAGGTGTCCACATGAAAAAAAAGAATGAATTGCCTTGGCATGATTATAGTCACTCCTAGATTAACATGTTGGTTAGAACTTAACAATCATTGCTAAAATGGACCCTAAAACTTGGTTAAATGTGCTCTTCATGACCATTTAACAGATTCATAATTTGCCGATATTTGAAAATCCTACATGACAATATAAAATTTGCGTGACCTAGCTACATATGTTTTGTTAAAGGGCCTCCACATGATGAAATATAATGTGAACTGCGATTGACATAAACTACATGAAAAGAGATGTTGGGTAACAATCCTCTACAATTTGACTTGAATCACATATGACTTTACTTAGGTTATAATCAAGCTAAAACTTTTAAATATTTTCACAATTATGAACAAAATTTAGATGAGCTACATATAAAATTATAATTGGCACAATCTAACTTATAATTGGTTTAAATGCTTTAAATTATAATATGTATAAATGGTATAACTTATAATTATGATTGGTTTAAATGACTGGCCCTAAATAAATTTTTGATGGCGTTTTTTAACAACCCTCGAAAGTCATGAGAATTGAACTTTTGGGAGGGTTTTCTAACAATCACCTCTAAAAGTGTTTTCTCATGAGTTTTTGTTTTTTGGAGGGGGGAGGGGGATTCTAACAATCAACTCTAAGAGTGTTTTCGCATAAATTTTTTTGGGGGGGTTTCTAACAACCAATTCTAAAAGTGTTTTCTCATGAATTTTTTTGTGGGGTTTAAATGAATGCTCCTAAATATATTTTTTATGTCGGTTTTTTAACAACCCCCCTCCCTCGAAAAGTCATGTGAATTTAACTTATGGAGGCTATTTTTTAACACAAAGACCTTATTGTACCCCTTATTTCCCTTAGTCAAATTTTATCCCATGCCATTCCATGAGATATTAGTTAATTAAAAACACCTTATGTTCTTTAGCAATACCTAAAAGAACTTATCATTAGCTAAAAACTCATCTTTTTTAAATATAAAAAAATATACAGTAACAACTAAAAAAATATCTTGCAAAAATAATCATTACAAAATTACTAATAAATAAAGTGTCAAATAATTAATTTTTGTTAAATAATAATAAAAATTAACTTAAATATAAACCACCACTAAATCACTATCTTAAATATTTAAATATTTAAATTATAATAAATTATAGACACTTAAATCTCCTTCAAAATTTAAATTATAATAAATTTTACACACTTAAATTTAAGAGTTGGAATATCATTAACTGAATAACAGTTATTCAGTAGTAAATATGGCTTATATTTATGGCTTCAAAATTATATTTGACGAGTTGGACAGACCTACTGAAGAGTTCCCTCCGATACAAAGAATACAAAAGGAACCAAACAACTGGAAGAATGAAGTCTCTGCTGACCTAATAATGATTAGGGTGTTTTTTGAAGTTCATAATATGTGGATGTATTAATTAAAAGAATTAGGGTGTTATAATATGTGGATTAATTAAAAGAATATGATTTCGTGTGCATCAAAGAAACTTATAATTTCTCTCCGATGTCTCGGATCGAAGCACCCAACCATTCCATTGCTGCTACAAGGTGTGTTTCTACCAATTGCTTCATAAATCTTTGGCCGGAAAATGCTCAGAGTGTATAGTAGTCTTCCTTTGATATTTATTCTTGTGCGCTTACAACTAGCAAACATTGAGAGTCTGATACCAGGGACACTAGAGAGCGTTGGCAATGTTTCAGCGAATTTTGGGGATACCAGGGACACTAGGATGCGTTTAGGTACGTTTTGAGGGACCCCACGATGCCCCTAATTTCAGGCGATGTTTGTATCCTAGTCAGAGGGGACTTCATCTTAAATTTAATTTTATTAAAAATATAGAAAATAATAGAGTTCAATTTTTTCAATCAATTTTTTTTTAGAATTGAAGGAGAATCCATAATCCAATTGGAAATTAAACAATTTGGAAGGTTTTATGATCAAATCTACAACATCCACAATCCATTTGGCAATTGCACATTGCTAAAACCAAATTAAAAGAATAGTGACAAGGGGGCATTGGTTAATTGGTTAGTGAAAGTGGGGCGTTACTATACCCTCTACTAGGGTTTAAATCATCAAATACTAGTCACTGAAAGTGGGTCTTTGTTATGCTCCCACCAAGTTTTAAATCATCAAAAGTGAAGGAAGGTCATCGCTGTTCCCTCCACTAGGGTTTAAATCATCAAAAATGCAGCCAACATGCTCTTGCAAGGGGATCACTGATTAGAAATTGAGTTATTTTGGTCACATGCCTCATAGGTGTAGGTGGTGGATGCTCAAAGTTTCAATAACATAGGAAATATCTAGAGTTTACCTATGTATTCACATCCATCATCATATAAATAGTAAATAATGAGGACTGCCATTTTTGAAAATAGCATAAGAAAGAGATAGACGTAAGCTAAAGAAACTATTTATGCTCAATTAGTATTTTCTTGGTTCTCTACTTCCATGTGCTATGTGAATGTATCAACATCATTTTATGGTATACGAAGAGAGTTGGTCCCAAATTGAAAGCATTTGATTGATACAAGATGTGAAGAGCATGGGATCTGCGATTGAGTGCTTCTCTCATTTAGAGAAAGGATTTAAACAGGAACACAATAGATTACAGAGATAACCATAAATACAGAGATGCGATAACCATGAATAAAGAGATGCAGCGGAAATAATACTTCATTTC
>APFE031357433.1:95570-127125 GCA_000404065.3 Pinus taeda
TGGAAAACCCTTCACATTCCAAAACCGACCCTTAGAAGATGAAACGCCAAATTGTGGGCCCCGTTTTGGGTAAATTGGTACATCAAATTTCCGAGGTCGTCACTTTGGCATATGATCTCCGTTTGACACGTATGATAGCTCGTTAGAAAGATCTATCCGAGAACTACCCTGGATTCCCCAAAAAACGTCGTTTAGGGCCTCAAAACGGCTCTGGAAGTTCAGGACCCGAAAAACTGGTAAAAATAGTAAGTTGTGCTACAATTAAGGAAACTGAAAATGCTGAGAAAGAAAATGGTGGGGGTCCAGATGGACTTGGCAGGTAGCCACCAATATCCACCTGGATCAATCTCTCCCAGGTTGTGGATAAGAGCCGAAAACCGCTGAAAAAAACACTTTTTGTTGTTTTTACTCCTCTTTTATCGGCTTCTAGAGGGCGACTGACTCCATATGTATTTCTAGGGGCTGGGCCTTCTTCCTCTAGAGGAAAAGGCAAAGCCATTCCCTATTCCCATAAAAGGGGCAAAGGATTTTAGTGACTGATTACTTTATGACTTGTAGGTGACTCATGATATACATTTATTATATATTTTTTTGACATTTTGACTCTTGAGAGTTGAGACTCAGACAAGACTCAAGATTCAGGAGTTGATTCACTATTTTGATATGTGATGTAGCACTAGACTTCATATACATGTTATATATTAGATTTCTTTACATGTTTATGTGCAAATGAATTTATTTGATGTTGTGGATACTCTAGATGCTAAAAAAATAAAAAATAAATGATTTTTTTGTGTTTTTTTAATTTTGCCGACTTTTTTCAAAAAACTCCTGACTTTAACGCATTTTTCAACTTTTGGACCCTTGTCCATTTAATCTCAACTTCAACTTTTTCCACATTGGTATAAAGTTACATGACTGAGGCTTGCATTGATAATAATCAAGAAAATTGCAAAATCTCGACAAACTAAAAATATAAGTAATATTTAATTTTGACAAAAAAGTTAAAATATTAAAAATTTGACTACATGATATGTAAAAGATTAATTTTCACATCTAGTTTTTCCAACAAATTCAACAAAAAGGTGCACTAAGTTTAGGTGATTTATGTTGAGTTTACCTAGTGTGAGTTTTAGGGGTACTTGTCAATTTCTATTAGCATGTAAGGCCAGATGCCAATTAATATTTCAATCTATATGAAATTTAGTTTTAGACTATTGACAGGGGAGGGTACATATTGTGTATATATGCATGCCAACATTTTTTACCTATGTATATGATACCTATGGATGCATTTAGATTTATCTGGCTCTTCCACACATGCAACAACCGAACAAATTTTGACCCAAGGAAATCTTCTGCAAATCCTTGTTCCAAAGCAAGTCTATCTAGTCCATGTTTGTATCTGTGAATATAAAATATGTGGTCATGTTCTGTGTTGAACTGCTTGGTACATTTTTGGACTTTATTTTTCCTTATCTCTCTTGAAGGCACATTAAAATTAATTCATGTATTTTCAATAATAAAAGATTTACAAATTATGAAATTGAGATTGGGTATGGTTAACACCCAGCCCAAGTTAATGCCACTTAACTAGTTGTCACTTGTGTTGTGCCATGGATTTTCCTTTTGGGACTACCCATAATTACCCATATCCTTGACAATCCAATTCTATAACACTAGTGTTTATGGAATGAAGAACCATTCACCTACTTTAAATTTTACTCTGTCTCTTTAGTTTCAATTTGGATCACTCAAGAAGTGGTCCTCTATCAATTGATTTATGTCTATAAAGTCCATTATGTTTTTGCATTATTTTAATTGTATACATGCTTTGTTTATACTTTATAGTGGATGTTATATGCCCCGACATTTTGTTTTATGTTATAATATTTTCTTGGTTATGCTCTCAGAAATTTGTCGCGGAGATCCTATCTACGAAGTTAGACATGGAGAAAGCAAGTGATATGGAGATAATGTGTGCCCAATTTGTGTTGAGGAAATGGATTTGACAGATAAGAAATTAAAACCTTGCCAATGTGGCTATGAGGTTCGCTTCTCAGTTGTTATTTTATGCTAAATGGAGTTTTATTTAATTTCTAAATTATGTCTGTAGGATTGGTGAAGCTAAACTTGGATTATTATATGGGCTTGTATATATCTGGATTAAGCTAACAATTTTTGAATTGCCAGCTATCCAACATGCATAAAAGATAAGTCACTTGACACAGGGCATGGGACACGCAAGACACAAAAATTCGAGTGTCTGATACATGCACTTTGACCCTACTGAAGTCATGTGAAATCTTTTGAAGTCATGTGAAATATTTTGAAGTCAATATAGTGGAATGATGTTGTGCGCTTAACCATATTGGTTAGAATATACCTAGTTATTTCCTCTACCCTATATCTGTGTTCCAATATTTTTCATGTAATCCATAATATTTGTTTAGGGTTTTATAGTTGTCTGGCAATTTTGGGTCATCCTCTCTTGACCATTTCTTGTATATGTGTATATACTATATATTATAGATAGATACTGCCCATAAATCTAAATCTGCATATTGGACTTGATAAAATATCATGTTTTCCCGTTAGAACAAATCATTTTCAGATGATTCAAGACCCCCCATGTTTGTTGTTTGAGATTTCAGAGTCCTCTATCCTTAGAATAGTTCATTTATATTAGGAGGACATTAAGGTATATATATTTTTATTTCTCTTTGCACAATTCTCCAAATATATTATTTTAGATGGAAAATTAGTCTTCAAGTGCCACATCTATTCTTTCTATCACAAAAAAATTGATAAGATCCCTTGCTACTGGTACAAATTTAGTGGGAATAATGGTTAAGAATATGTGTTTCCTCCTAGGATGTTTGAATATAGAGGGGGCAAAGTATTGCACCTCTGTAGACTTTAGCAGTGTAATCACCGGTTGGAGGCAGGTCCCTTGTCCCACAAGCAATGGGGTCTCATACACCAATTTTGTGTATATCTTGGACATGACCTTAAAATTAGATTAGTATTATTATTATAAACATTATTTAACTACTTTCATAGATATCTGCTAAATATTTCAGAATTTCAACTAGCAACAATGTTACTAAAGTTGTTGGTAGGTAAAATTAGTACTAATAATATATTGAATTATATGATATCTTAAATATTACCTGAACTCATTGGGTTTCATCGTTAGTTATATTAGTAAATATGGTAATAGTTGTTTCTTTTATTTTTGAAGTTAATTATGTTTTTACATTCTCTTCCTTTACAAATTTGTGTGTGGTGCTGACATGACATAGTGGATCTGGTAGAGAAGGAGAGGCGTTGCCCAACCTATTGGGAACCATACAACAAGGAAAATATAGTTGGGATGTCTTTGAGTTGTGAGAGGTATGAAAAATATTTTAATAGTTTGTTTTTTATAGAAATTTATGAGATTATTTGTGGTACTGATAATTATTGCAAAGAACATCATTTCTCCTTCCATATTAATGTAGCTGATTGAAAGATTCGTTATGTCAATATGCTTTCAATAGAGAAAAATCATAGTATTATTGTTTGTTTTATTGTCACATCTTACATTGGTGCATATTGAAAGACATTAATTTTGAAAAGAAGTGTAAGTCTCATAGATCAAAGGAAAAAGTGGTTGAATCACATAAGCATCTTAGTGATGTTTGTGCCATTCAAATAAATATTCTATATGTTGTTGGCATACCTCCCAACTTAGCCAATGAAAAGATATATGATAATTTTACAAGGTATCAATTCTTGGATTGAAGCATAGTTAATATGTGTATTTTTGAAATTTAAACCCATAGTAGTTTACTACATTGTATTTCCTTGGAAAATTTGCAACTACTTGATGATTTTTGAAAACTGAACTATTTGACTTATCACCAAGATTCCTCAACAACAGAAACAATAGAATTAAACAAAAATATAAATGCACAATTACGCAAGAGGCAATAAAATTTTCTAGGGAACCCAACTGGGAAAACCCTCTTCTTTTTTAGATTTTATAGAGGAATTTTTTTTTGAGCAATCAGATCTCTTTACAAACTGTTTCAATAGAAAAACACAAGTGTTTTATGTACTAGTAGTTAGCTGAAAATACCTGCAATAACCTCTGATATTACTCCTCTTTCCTTGCACAATCTGGCTCATATTCATTAGCATTGGAAATCCTATTTCCTTGCACAGACCTAAGCCCTTATTATTTAGGAATTTCTCCTTAAACACTAGTGCAACACAAGGAAACTCTCTTTTCTCAAACTGTGTATAGGTTGTTCCTTACATGCTATGCTAGCAAGATGATCTCACACATAAAATGTGCATATAATAATGAATTACAAAGGTGCCTTCATCCTCCTTATAACCTTTTCGATCATGCTAAATTTTGGAAAATTAATTTTAGAACCCGAACTTGTGATTGATTTTTTAACTGAGTCAAACTAAATCTTATAACTTGTCCCACCTCAATTAGAAATTGAAGCTCACTAACCCATCCTTTTCCAAAAATAAACTAGCATTTGGAGACAAACATAATATATCTTCCAACTCATGCACATGATCTAATTGCTCCATGACTCGTCCTATTTCATAGGAACTCATGCATGCTAAAAGGAATATTGTTTGTGGTCTTTCTTGACTAAGGCAGAATTTAAGAAAATCTTCACTACGATTTTCAACACTCCCTCTTAGCGTGGAAGGTGCTTTTGGAATAACTTCATCCACTTGGATACGTCTCCAACGCTACCACATTCTTCATTGCTGCAACTGCTCCCTTTGAACTAGAATACCTCCCCTGCTTTCTTCTGTGGAACCTAATCTAGAGACCTATTCTTTCCCACCATGCTCTGTGAGTCTATCACTTCAGTCATAAGTGTCATTTACCATGTGTACATTTGTGGCTTCTTTATTTGGTTGAAGGTGATACTTGAATATCCAACTCTCTCTTGATCTCCCTTAAACAAATCCTCTACCCACTAGACTCAAACTATCCCTATACTAGGAGACATTGATTGAGTGGTAGCCTCCAATCGCCCTAGGCTATGCTCCTCATAATCCTGTTGGTCATCCCAACTACCAAATAGCTTAGACTCAAACTAAAATACTAGATGATGCTTCATCTTGAGTAGCTTCTTATCAGGTACTATAATCTACTCTTTCTCTAAGGACTCCCTATGAGTTATGCTCTCCTCAACCATCACTACTATGAGATCTCATTTCCTTTCTTCTCAAGGGTGCACATGTCTCTACCTGGAAGTTGTAGAGATTATTCTTCTTTACACCTATCTTCTTCTTACATCCCAAAGCTAAGTGTTGGAGGTAACTCCGAAAACTGATAGTATCAATTCTTCTAGCTACATACATGTTTTGCCATTTTTCAAATGGCTTGTGACCAAACTCGGTATTTTTTATTGTGTTATAAGGCTCCAACCCATGCAGGCCTAGTATTGCAACCTAGGCATTTTGATACCATTGTAACATCCATAGCCACCTCTGGGTGACATCGCTCGCACAATCCTAAAAATTGCTCCAAAATTTACCAAAAGCAAAAGCATAATTTAGCCACATCATACCATTCTCACACATTGCCAAACCGTAATGCACATAATACATATACATTTCCAACATAACCAAGTATACATATATATACATCAAATTAACCATAATAGTGGTTCCATGCACATGTAGACCATAAATACACAACCCTAGGAAAAATTAAACCATAAATATACATTTATGTAAATTGACCAGATTCATTTAACTGGTTTTATTGTTCCCAAGTATAACCAAAAATATATTCTTAACCATAATATAAGATATTGAGCAACTGCGCAAAATCAACCACAAGGTTACAAAACCATATGTAAATGCAGCAAAATGAACAATAACAGGTTATAAAATACTTATCTGTGAATGTTATTGACTGGTTGCATATCTCTAATGTTCCACCTAGCCATAGACGTGCTATTCATTATCTTTCAATAGTCCATCACCCCCAAGTTGGGGCCTCAAGTCGATGGCTATTGGGGCCATAGACGAAACCACCAAGGCTCTCACATCAGGGTGCAACCTATATGACATGGTTAACTAAATAACCATGCCTCAGTCGATTACATAGTTTAAGCATATGGCTCACCAACTGGTCAGTTAGTTACAAAGTCCAAGCCTTGGACTCATTGAATATCTCAAAACCATGTTCCCAGAAATCGATGTCCACCAAGCCATACCCAGAGCCACCAAGCTCTCAGGGCCACTAGGGCCCACAAAAACTTGGATGCATCCCAACTAATCAGTTTCAGAGTCCAATACCCAGGACTCACTGTCTCCTTAGTCACCAAGACTGGGTGCCCTCCTAAGTAACCAACCTCCCCCTTTTATAAATATATTTCTCCTTTATTTAATATTATAATATCATAATATTACCTTTTCATCAAGATGCCTTTTCCATCTATGGAGTCATGGGCCCCTCGTACGTTTTTTGTCTCAGTCTGCCGACAACCATTATGTTTTTATTAATATACATGGATTAAATATATTTACCACACCAAACCTCCCAACCTCATAACATATAGGAGCATCACCATGTGGGCACAATGATCCCAATACATAGATACATACACATGGGTGTACCACCCCAGAAGCATCTTTCGGCTCACCAACATAATGTTGATGGGATGAAATGTACCACCAACGACTAGGGGGGTCTCCCCGATGTGAAGTACCAATTAGACCTCACACTGTTTAGGATAGGAGCCCCATCCGGTACATGGGCTCGACTGCCACCATGAATGTTTCTACTCTTAGTTTTCAAGTGACAAGGTGTTAGAGTGGGGACAAGAACAAAATGACCAAACAATGCAACAAATTCAACCCAATATTGACATATTGCATAAATATGTACAAACAAGTCTCAACAACAATAAGAAGAGGTATGCCATGAGAGCGATCAATGAGCTAAAACCCAATCAAACATACAATAAATGAGAACATGCCAGAAGTTAATTGCAAAGTAGTTCACCATAGATCACTGACATTGCAAGGAATAAGTAAACACATATTTGAAAGCAAAACATACATGCAACCGCTATGTATCAATCCATAACATATTACATATATGAAAGTGCACATACAAAGATAGTGAATTATCAGACAACCAATACAACCAACATGAGTAAGCATGGGAATCAGTGTCAAATAGAGAGAACATATTATTAATGTTGTTGCAACATCAAGTACATATCTTGCAATTGTTCAAAACCCAATAGTGGAACATGGGCTGCTCATATCATTTCCCAATGCAAAACCCTAGCCCCACCGCATATCCACTCTACTAGCTGCCAAGAGTTGAGTGGATCTAGCTCTCAAGCATAAATCAACTATGTAATCCTAGTCTCAACTCAAGTGCTAAAGTACCCATTTCAATGAGGGTTGAGGGTGCATTTATAGAGGTTAGGTGACCGTTCACCTAACGTGACCTTTGACCTTCCCTTATGCCCTTTCATCTGCCCTCATGACTCTTGAGCTTACCCACTTCTTTCTCAAGCCAAAATGATTACTACATGGCCACATATTCCTAACATAGTTGCTGATAAAATTGTGGTTGATATTTACATTACGATGAAGGAGAGAGAGGGAAGGATGTAGAGGGTTATTAGAAACCCTATAATTCTTGTTGCCCATATGTCACAATGTTGTGAATGCTTGTTTCTTGAACCAACCTTTTTTTCTTGCCACTATGTTTTGATCGCATTCATCAATCCTATGGTGACGTGCCTTGGAGTTTATTGACAGGTTCTTGGAGCTTGCAAGGGACCATATTGCTTTCTAAAGGAAACCTTGGTTATGCAAGCTCCATGAGAAGCCCTAATCCATCCAACCTTTCGTTCCTTTCCTTCTACATGCATGGATGGTTGTAATTCTTGTTGTCGTTCCTGAGTTGCATCCAACCATTTGATGTTGCCAAGTCTTAGGAGTCTGAATGGTTCCAATTCCACCTTTGTTGGAATCCTGATTGCATAGCTTTCGAGAAAACCCTAACTTCCTTTTCTAGTTCAATATTCTTGTCTTTCTTAACCTTGCAAGCAAATTATGACAATTATATTTATTTGTAATAAAACAACTATACTATAAATGTAAAAATGATCGTGGAAAATAGAAATCAACTTTGGACTGCTGGAGAGTCCTTTCTCTTACCATGGCATTGCCATAATAAGTGGCTTTGTAGGGTATTCATGGAATTCCTCAGATATTTTTCCATTTATGGCTTGCCAGTATCCATAGGGCGAGTGTTGAATGCAATTTCCTTGCCCTAGCTTGCATAGGCACCTTTGATTCAAGGAGAGGCGCTAATATAGATTTCCTTAGGACACTGTGAAGGGATAGCCCACTCCACCAAGATGTAATTTATTCAACTATATCCTATCTTCCAGGTCTTCCTTTATGAATTTAATCATATTAAATCTAAACCGTATTATTGTCATGCAGTCCTGATGAGAAACTGAACAAGGTTGTGGTCTGCTCGCTACATGAATGTTGATTTGCCTGCCAGTGGCTCGATTATCAGATCAAAATTAATGTTGGTGGCCACCCACTTATCCCACTTGGACCCCCATCGTTGTTTCTTTGAGTTTTTCAATTTCCTTATTTGTAACACAATTTACTATTTTTGGAGGTTTTTCAGGTCCTAAACTTCCAGAACCAACAACATTTTTGGGAAGACAGGGGCCAACATGAGACATTGACTGACGTTGGCCACTTGAAATTTTTATTCCTTGGATAGATCTTTCTAATGAGCTATTGTGCACATCAAATAGAGATCGTATACCAAAGTTACGACCTAGAGAAGTTGATGTAGCAATTTACCAAAACAGGGCCCATAGTGTGGCACTTCATCTCCTAGGGTTAGGTTTTTGGATGTTTATGGTTTTCCATGGTTTCTCAATAATAAATGGGCCTTTGAGTCTCATTGTAACACAGTTCAGAGGCATGTAGCCACCACATCTCTTCTCAGAGATAAGCTAGCATTGCCCAAGCTAGTCTTATTTCCATTCTGTTTGTAAGCATACTTCAGTATTTGATATTAATGAAATGAAGTGTTATTTCTGCTACATCTTTGTATTTATGGTTATATCTGTAATTTGTTTCATTCTTGTTTAAATATGGATCATTATCATAGCTAACACAATGATTCAGGTAGCCCTAATAGATTTAGCTAACATACTTGTTAAAACCCTAATCTCTTGGCTCCTGGCAAGAAACCATTGTTCTCTCCATGCAAACCTTCTACAAATTATAACAGGTACCGAATAAAGTTCCATTGTTTTGCTTCAAAACAAACTATCCATCCTGCAACACATATGACAATTGATTGACCATCACTGTGAGTTTACTTAAAAAAACAAAATAAGTAGAAAATATTATGAACAATAAGACACAGGCATGTATGGTCTTAAGATAATGTAATCAGGATGGGTTGGACTTCCATAATACTCTATATTGGCTTTAACCATTCCATTATTTTCTCTTAGAAATATTTTTTTCCCTTTAAGATAGAGTCAACGTTAATTGGTCGCGGGGGGTAATGTGTTCCTCATGCTTCCATTTCCTTACATTATGAAGAAGATATCTTCAATAAGTAAAGAGTTAGATACATGCTTTCCTTAGGTCAAAATTTTCGCTGAGAAGTCGCATAGTCACAACTCAGATAGGTTGCATTCCTCGGGGGATGACTTGAGATGCAAATCAATGATCTGGGTGGAAATCCGACTCGCTAGAGGTCGCATTGCCTCGAGGTTGACTTAAGGTACAATTTAGTGACCCAGTGACTTGGGAGAGGTCACATACTCATGTTGAGGATTGGGTTACATCTTCAAGTTAGTTGTTGAATCTCTATGGCGCAACTTGGCAACTAGTGGAAGGGATGCGACTTTGTGACTTATAATGCCACCATACAACACACCTCTTTGTACTCTGATTCCATCACTGCCTTAAAGTAGCATTCTTCACATTATGTATCCCTTCCTAACTACATTTTCTATATGCGATTTGGTTACATTCATGAGATTCCATCTTTGAATGTGACCTTGACATCATTCAATACATGTCTTCTACCAATGACTACGCCCTTTTCTTTGACAATATTATATGAGAGATGGAAGGTGATCTTTATTAAGTTATCACATAATTAATCCTCTTTCCCTAGTGAACACAACACCGAGCAACATAAAATTTACACCTAAAGCATCCAAGACCAAGGCTGATCCAGATTAACAAGTACCCATTTTCACATCCATGGTTTTGCAGAAATAATGCTCCTCGGTCACCAATGTTATGGAGATTTTTGCCTGCCTATTGTTGGAAATCATATACAGTTTCTCCATCATGGAATTTCCTATTTCCTTTTCATGGTGCACTAAGATGCTCATAATTTTCCTTTTGAAGACTCGACTCCATATTATTTGTGTTAAATTTTCGTGGACAAGTGTCACAACAAAACCATAAACGGAATGCTCTTCGTATGAGCCATCAATTCACATAGTTTGTTTGGAAAATGAGTTAAAAGAAAAAAAAGTTCAAAGTGAATACAAGGCTCATGGGACCCCAAACGGGCCACTACTCCCCTGGATTGTGCATTGGCCACTTGGCCAATACGCTCTTGTGGATTACGGTTAAAACACCAAAGTCCCCTCCCTTTGTCGTGCGACTACATCATTCCTCATTAGCTGAGAATGCATTTGTTAAAACATATGTTGAGGGCCTTGCATATATAATATAATACATTCTCCTCCTTTATGTATTTAACAATAATTCCATCATACATGCATTTTCTTTTATTTAATTCAAATGCCTATGGTGTATTAAATAATGTGCCTTGAGATATAGGTGTTTTTTCTTCATATAAATGTTTCCATATGGTTTCATTTCGGCACATAGTTTAATGTCTGTCTTCATCATGGTATCCAAAGCCTCTCTCCCCTCTTAGACTCAAAGAGTACGTGAGGTTTCATATGGTACATTAAAGCCACCATCTTGTTCATATCATATTAGTGGTGACATGTTGAGGGATTATTTAATGCCATTATCATATTGATTAATGTATATGGATCCTTCAACCAATTTCCTAAAAAGAAGATGGAATGAAAACAAGTTAGATTATAATATTGATATTTTCATGTGAAGACATGGAAGAAAACGAATAAATAAAAAATTCACTTGAGGATCATAAACAATGAATTATCCAAATCCAAATTCAGGTGCTTTCATGGAGCCATTCATTGTAGTTGACTTTGATTTTTCATGATTCCCAAGGTGATGATGCACCCATAGAGTAAGTTCCTTGAAATACTCATGACCATGAGTTTGGAGGGTGGGGATTAATGCAAAGCATGCTTGGATTATCAATTATGTTGATTTGGGGCTTCAAAGATGCATGGGAAAGATGACCCTCTTACAAACCCCAATGCACACATTGAGATGGGGAACCAATCATGAACCTAGGGGAACACAAAATATAATGATTCTTACCATGATTCTAGGCAACGTCGATGAGAATGCACCCCTAGAGGTATATGAATTAATTTAGATCATGAAGACAATATAGGGTTTCTCCCAAACCCTAATATGGTCAACCATAGGGAAAGACAAATTAAGGTCATGCCCATCTACACACATGTGCCTCCACTAATTGACAATGTACACTATAGGAGGATGGCTTTTGGAAGTCACGGGCCTCTCATTGCTCCTTGTAGCAACAAACCTCCAAACCCTAATGCAATCATAAGGTTTATAACTGTGGTAAATCATGATGTGTGTATGTAACGTATGAAGCGTGAGTGGGTGCATCAACAGGGTTTGATAGGAAGGATCATGGGGAGAGTAACCGGTTGAAGGCCTTATCAAAACCCTAGTAGCCTCGAGTGAGCATTGGGGAACCCAAAATTTTGGATATGCCCAAAACTTTGGGTGGTGTTGTAGCGGCTAGAACAATTGGTGAACTACTCCTAGAATCCAATATCTATATCAACATCCCTACAATAGTTCGAGTCCAGATAATGATGTAGGGGGAATATTGAACAGTCAATACGGGTACCTCTTGTATTGCCTTGACCTTTACAGATATGCCTTCCCTTTATGTTTATCTAGGTCTTGCTAGTCACTAAACACCCAAGTAGAAGTTCCCACATGCAAGTGGTTGATGATGATGCAAAGAATGAGGTAGAGGACTTATGGTGTTTAGAAATTTTAAAATAAGTTTCTGGTGTTGCTCTGCTGCTAGTAGGCCTAGACAATACCTTGACAGAGTCACTTCAAGAAATCACAAATGTTACTCCGCTGCCAGCGAAACCTTAGTACCCCAGCGGAGTCATTGTATTACCTCTCTATGTAGGAAGCCTTTATCAATCCTTTCCTCGTTATAGTTTCATTTTTTTCATGTGTGTGTTTGCACTTAGTATTGGGTGTTCATTGCGCCAGGGTGAATGAGGGATCCTGACTTTTTTTACAAGTAAGATTGTTTCTTGATTTACAAAAACTAAGAGATATCCCATTTATGTTTTCCCTCATGCCAAGGTTCCACATCTCATCTCCAATTAACAAGTGAATAATGAAAACAAGTCATTGAAGCAATCAAGACCACATTGAGCACAAGGTTCAGGTTATGGGTATAGGCCATTCAAACTGATTAGGGTTCCCCATAAGCAATCTGTTCTTATTTTTCTTGTTAATAAGTTAGACACATAGGAGAGATCTCCATGATGCAACTTTAATGAATGGTTCTAAGAGAGGCTACCTATTGGACTAACCATCACAACTACACATAATAATTAGCACTAGCATTTTATTGCTAGGGTCAGGTGATCAGGGAAGCTCTTCTAGGGTTTCAACATGTGGGAGATGGGAAAGAAATATTCATTTAGGGTTTGAGCATGTGAAAATGGGTGTGAGAAAGATAGTCACAACAACAAACGTTCAAAAGCTTCAGATTCATGAAGGCTCATGCAGGGGCATGCAACATAGAGGGAAAAGTGCAACGCTGGGTCAAGGACCAATGTGTGCCATGCAAGAAGACAAATGCATTATGTAATGGAACAAGAAATGCTCATGATGCAATGCAAATCTATGTGAGGAAGAGATCAGTTGATTGTAGATAAAATAACCATGTAAAGATGCTATGCATTCTATGCAGCAATGAGTAGTGCAATAATCTGAGTGCAAGCTGGTAGAAAATAAAAATGCAGGAAACTAAACTACCTATAGTGGAAAAAAAAAACACAAAAAAATCAAACCATAAAGAAAATTATAAGGAGTAAACCTCAATTAGTGAATTAATAAGAAATACCTAAAACCTAACTAAACTAAACCTTAAACCATTTTTTAACCAGAGAAGAGGCTAGGTCATGTAAAATCAAACTTTCAATCCATCCACCACAACAATCTAGACCTGCATAAGTAAAGATGGCAAAACTTAAAATTTTTAAAATGAGTTGTGTAAAAACAAAAATTCTCACCTACGAAACATGCACAACAATGAGAAAGTCACGTCTACTCACCAGGAAACGTACTGGAAAATACCATTTAAGGCAAACTACAATCCCATCCTAGTAAACAGAATCACAAACTTGAAATTTATAATCATTCAGCCATGACATATGCCCATTCATGCTTAACCCTAAATCCAAAGTAAGTGAGGCAAGATGTTTTCTGCTAGTAGATAAATCTGCCAAATAGGACCCTTCAATCTAATAAACAACCCTATCATGATATAGAGGATGATCAACTTGATGACTCTGAAAAGAGGGGGTTTCACCATGTGTAACTGAGATACTTGAGGATTCAAGAGAAGAAACCCTAACTTCAGAAGCCTTACTTTTAAGTTGTCCATGGATTTCATCGAGGGCATGAGGACCTAAAATAACCATCAACGGAAGCTAAAGTGCCTCACTGTCCTGAAAAATATTTCAACCTTCAAATGACAAGCCATTAAATATAAGGAGTTTCACAAGATTGACAGTGCACATGGTCATCATTAGATGTGAAAGGAAAAGTATCAGTGAAATATATTATGGATTGGATAAGATATCTGAATACTGATAGATTGACATCTCAACAAATCAGATTCTTTAGATTCCCAAGAATGAACTGAATCAACCGGAAGAGTCTTAGGCAGAGGAGAGGTCAGGCGATTGGCACCTTCCCATATAGGAGATTGTAATACATCATCTAATTGTATATGTTCACAACTTGTACCGACTGGGCAATAATCAAATTGATTTGAGACAATGGCCATATTACTCCCTTCAACAAACAAATTAGGGTATAGAGGTTGATGCATGTCAGTTGATAAGGGGTGGAAATATGTGTTTGGAGAAACCTCACTCGTATAAGAGGATTTACAAGATTAGTTCTCAGCTAGTAAGATGATGCTGAAAGGAGAGTGATGTGCAAAAATCCTAATTTAACTTGGTTCAGGGGTCTTGTGAGGAACGTGAGAGCCTGACATAACCATCAGTGGAAGATGAAGTGCCTTAACTTCCTGATGAGTCCCCAAACATTCAAAAGATGAATCATAAAATTCTGGTGGCTTCATAGGATCAACAGATGGGTACGAATGATAATCACTAAAGGCATGAAAGAATATGTTTTTGGTATAATGACGATCATTGAAGCCCCCAATTTGATTAGGTTAGGTATCTGGCACATAAGGCTCTTCTTGGATTGAGAGTGAAGAGGAATCAATGAGAGAAACATCTTGGATGGGATGGCATGTAAGGCCTTCTTCTTCATCCGTTAAAGAATGTGGATGGAAAATATCATGAACATGAGACTCATCATTATCATGTGCAATTGTGAAACATCATCCTCATGTTCATCGCTACAACCAACACCAGCATGATAAAGTTATGAATGGTCTGTGGAAAACACTGTTGTAGTAGACCCATGAAATAAATCAGGGTACAATGGATGCAAAGGGTCAGATGGAGGGGCACCAATTAGATGAAGACTCACAACCTGCACATTAGTGTAAGCTAGAGGGAGAAAAGGATTTTCATGCATGTCATGCTCCTTGGATTTGATAGGACAATCCACTTTATGTGAGATAAGAAAAAATCCATTGCTGATAGGTGAATGAAATCTAGGAATATATTGAGACAAGAAAATTTAATTCATTTCCTAGAAAGCACTTTTCATCATCTAAACCATTTACGACCAAAATCTTATTATGTAACGAATCAGGAGGAGGATGTGAAATCCCACAAGAATTAATTTCCTCCTTGGGGGCTTGAGGTTGTTCCAGATTTAAAGAGATAGGTAAAACAAGATTAAGGGTAAAAACCATGCAACTTGTAAGTTGCAGATTATCGTGATATTCACAAGAGTAATTTTTAATTTGTAAAACAAGAACCAACTGTTGGAAAATTTTACTCAGATGCACCCAATTGACATCTCCTTTAGGAAATTCAAAACAAAGATGAAAAATTCTAACATCAAAATCCTCCAAAGATTCTTCAGGTTTCACTCTAATCTCAATTATCCCTCTAAACACATCTTGAAAATGGTACCTATGAAATGCTTGTCGAATCTTGTTGAAAAATGTGCAACAAGAAATGTTAAATTTAGAATGTGCTAAAAATAGACCTGCTAAAATAATGTGTCTAAAAATAGCATGTCTAAAAATAGCAGTTTGGCCAGTGAGTTCATTGGCCACATTGGGTGAGAGGTGAAATTGCTAAAAATAGAAAGTTCTAAAATAGCATTTCTGGGTCCCTTCCTATTTATAACAGTCCCTAGTCTATCTATAGGAAGTAAAATTAATTTTGGTCTTAACAACTGTTGGAAATATTAATTAATTAATTCAGTTGAGTTAATTAGTTACGAAAATTCGAATTTGAAGTCTTTGTGAGCATGCACATGAGTTGTCCCATTGATTGAGGAATTTATCCTTAATTTCCTCCACTGATTGAGGGAATAAGTATGATTTCTATAATGAGAGAATCAATTGACTTAGTTCTAACTAGTCAAGTCCAGTTAGATTATTTTAACAAGTTGTTAAAATAATAAAATATAGTTTGTTAATGCTTGCATGCATGTGACAACTATTATTTTAGATAAATGAGGATTCACTCATGGATAACTGTTGCATGTTAGTTCTGTCAGAGACCCAGTTGAGATCAGATGTGGGATAGTGTACTATCAGATGCTTGACTATTTCTAGTAAGTAGTTTTTGCATGATTGAGGAACTAGTGTCCTCAAGGATTGCATAGTTGGACCATAGGTTGACTTGGTATGTTTGGAATTAATTGCATATGCTTTTGCTCTTATTTCCTAAGCAAACTGTGCAAGGAAATAGGGATTGGACCATAGGTAAAGCCTTTATATACAGGGCTTGGTTGGTTCATGAGACATATCTTCATATCTTCATAGTTCATTAAGAACTGTATAGCTTGACAGCTGATTCTTTTTGTATTGTGAAGAGGATTTCCATTTGATTGATAATACATGGTTGGGGTTTTATGCCTATGCTTTCCCCTGAATATATCTTGTGTTATGTATGATTATTTCTCTTGATCAGTTATGCATGTTTCTACTTGATGTTGCTCATGAATTCGATTATGCTTCCGCTTAATGTTTTGTAGAAGTAGAACAAGTATTATGCTTTAGGACATTGCATATATCGGCTTGTTCTACAGGTGAAAAATTTCTACATGGTATCAGAGCACAGGTGATCAAGCAAGAACAATATACTAGCAGGAGAAAATTCGAAGTTTATTATTCGAGATATAGATCTCAAGTTCTTATCACATCTATTTCATCGATGGCGTTCTATGGTTTGAGGCTTGAGTATGCCCTTGGTGGCAGCTCAAACTATATAGCTTGGAAGGATCACATGGAGACAATTTTGGAAGATAATGGCCTTAAGGATTTCATTGATCAAGAAATTCCTAAGCCTACTAACAAAACTGAGTAGGTGGAATGGAGGAAGTGTGTGGCTAGAGCTAGGAGAATTCTCTTGGAGGGAGTGCGAGATCACATTGTCTCGAGCCTCCATGGGAAGGAGGCTCCACATGAAATGTGGAAAACATTGAAAGATTTATATTAGAATAGTAGTGATTAGAGGAAGCTAGCACTAAAGGACAAACTTTGAAAGATCAAGTGTGAAAGGGATGAGACGATCTCTATGTATCTGACCAAGGTCATCACATGCAGGGATGAGCTTGCAAGTGTAGGGGTCGTGACATCGGATGAGGATATGGTGAGTCTAGCACTCCTTGGACTTCCTAAGAGATGGCATAGCTACAAGGACTCGGTGAATGGAAGGGAGAAACTGCCAGATTGGGAACGACTATGGTCGAATTTGATGCAGGAGGAGATCAAACGGAGCACCAGAGAAAATTATTCATCCATGCATGATGAGGAGAACTATGCCTTAGGGATTAAGGCGAAGAAGGGGAAGGATAAGGTTTCTCTTTCCAAATCCAGTTCTTCCAATGATGGGAAGAAGGTTGACAAATCGAAATTGCAATTCTTTCGTTGTCATGAGGTGGGCCATTATGTTGCAAATTGTCCATGGAGGAAATCCAAGAAGGGATCCGGGGAAGGATCTGAAGGTGAGGCACTGGCTTCACAGTTTGAGTTGGATTTCACACTCTTCTCATGTGTGGTTTCATCCATGGTGGTAAGTGGTTGGTTTCTTGACAGTGGAGCTTCTTTCCACATGACCGACGACAATAGTTTGTTTAGTACTTTGGAGGAGAAATATCTCCAGATACTCACAACGATAGGTAATGATGAGAAGTATAAGGTCTTAGGTGTAGGCATAGTTATTTTTCAGAGGGAGCATGGATCTCGCCTTACCTTGACCGATGTCAAGTATGTACCAGGACTGAAGAGAAACTTGGTGTTGATTTCGATGCTGGAAGACAGAGGCTATGATGTAGTCTTCAATAAGGGAAAGGTTTTCCTTAGACACATCATCACTAGACAGGTGAAGTAGATTGGTTCACAGGTCAAGAACTTGTATTCTCTTGAGGTTCAAGATGCATGCAAAGCCTTGAGCAGGATGGAGACTTGGTGTTTGGGAGAGAGGGTATATTACCTCTCAAGATGCAAAGCCAGAAGAACTCTCAGACGATTGTGGAGGATCATTGATTGGTGCAGCAGCTTCAGGAGGTTGTGGAGAAGCCACAATAGAGGAAGTTGAGTAGAGATCGAGTAGAGGCATCTACTCATGCAGAGACATCCAGTAGGGGGAAACTTCAAGCCAGATGAGCTGAGGGATCACATGCCACCATACCTCTAGGTAGGAGGTGGGGCGATATAGAGTGATCGTCCCAAGGAGGAGGGGCAGGATCCTTGAGGTACCCAACCTCCTAGATGAGACCTTGCTATAGGAGACCTGATATGGAGTAGCAGGAACTGACTGATTGGGTAGAGATAGATGCAGATGGAGTGGTAGAGAGAGTGATAGTGCAAGGAATCCCAAGTCAACGCATAGCTAGCAGGCTGCAGCAATGTGAGAGGCACAAGTGTTTTGCACAGTGCTAGTTGGCACAGAGAGGTGTGCAATGGTGCAAGATGCATGGAGATGTTGTAGTAGTGTAGATGTCAGAGAGGGAGCACTTGTCAGCAGCAGGTAAAGCTTCAACATCAGAGTATGTTCCTAGCCCAACAGAATGGTCAGTTGCGAGTGTTTTTGTTCCAAGTGTTGTTGGAGCAAGTGGACTGGGTAGATGTGTTGCATGCAGAACATTCTAGAGTTACAAGATAGGGTTCAAAAGAAAGCCTTTCTTGTTGAGAGGGAGTGTTGAAAAATATGCAACAAAAAATGTTAAATTTAAAATGTGCTAAGAATAGACCTGCTAAAAATAACATGTCTAAAAATAGCAGTTTGGCCAGTGAGGTCATTGGCCACATTGGGTGAGAGGTGAAACTATTAAAAATAGAAAGTTTTAAAAATAGCATTTCTGGGTCCCTTCCTATTTATAGCAGTCCCTAGTCTATCTATAGGAAGTAAATTAATTTTGGCCTTAATAGCAGTTGGAAATATTAATTAATTAATTCAGTTGAGTTAATTAGTTAAGGAAATTCGAATTTGAAGTCTTTGTGAGCATGCACGTGAGTTGTCCCACTGATTGAGGAATTTATCCTTAATTTCCTCCACTGGTTGAGGGAATAAGTATGAGTTCTATAATGAGAGAATCAATTGAATTAGTTCTAACTAGTCAAGTCCAGTTAGATTATTTTAACAAGTTGCTAAAATAATAAAATATAGTTTGTTAATGCTTGCATGATGTGACAACTATTACTTTAGATAACTGAAGAATTCACTCATGGATAACTGTTGCTGCCAGTTCCTATCCGAGACCCAGTGAGATCAGAATGTGGGACAGTGTACTATCAGATGCTTAACTATTTCTAGAAAGTAGTTTTGATGATTGAGGAACTAGGTCCTCAAGGATTGCGTAGTTGGACCATAGGTTGACTTGGTATGTTTGGAATTAATTGCATATGCTTTTGCTATTATTTCCTAAGAAAATTTCACAAGGAAATAGGGATTGTACCATAGGTAAAGCCTTTATATACAGGGATTGGTTGGTTCATGAGACATATCTTCATATCTTCATAGTTCATTGAGAATTGTATAGCTTGAGAGCTGATTCGTTTTGTATTGTGAAGAGGATTTGCACTTGATTGATAATACATGGTTGGGGTTTTATGCCTGTGCTTTCCCCTGGATATGTCTTGTGTTATGTGTGATTATTTCTCTTGATCAGTTGTGCATGTTTCTACTTGATGTTGCTCATGAATTCGATTATGCTTCCGCTTAATGTTTTGTAGAAGTAGAACAAGTATTATGCTTTAGGACATTGCATATATCGATTTGTTCTACAAGTGAAATTTCTACAGATCTTACTGATGAGTTGCTCAAAAAAATGGATGGATGCTGCTAGAAATTTGTGGCACCATCACTTGGCACGACCTTCAAGGGTGAGGGAGAGGATCACACAAGTAAAATCTACATCGCCGATATGGTAAGATTCACAAAAATTAAAGAAATAAAAAATGTGCTCAGTCAGGGACATTCCATCCTCACCATCAAAATTTATCTAAGATAAGTGATAGAGAGGCTCCTCAGGGATGCAACATTGAAAAATGGAAAAATTATATAAACACCCTAGGAGCAATGTTTAGGACGAAACCATTTATAGATATGAGAATAAACTGTAGGTTCCAAGGGATTGGCTTGTCATCTGGCCCTCCTAACACCAATTTATTGACGGGTTGAAATGGATCACCAACAAATAGGGTGGTCTTCCTGGTGTGAAGTCCCAATTAGACCTCACACCATTTGGGATAGGAGCCCCATCAAGTATGTGGGCCTGACTACCACCAGGGATGTTCCCACTCTTGGTTATCAAATGAGAAGGTGTCAGAGTGGGGATGAGAACGAAATGACCAGAGAGTGAAACAAAGTCAGCCCAAGATTGACATATTGCAAAAATAGGTACAAAAAAGTCTCAACAACAATAAGAAGAGATATGCCATGAGAGGGTTGAGTGAGCTCAAACGTAATCAGACATATAATAAACATGAACATGCTAGAAGTTAACTACAAAGTAGTTCACAATAGATCATCGACATGGAAAGGAATAAGTAAACACATATTCAAAAGAAAATCATACATGCAACCACTATGTATTAGTCCATAACATATTGTGTATATGAAAGCACACATAAAAATATTGTGAAGTATTAGACCACCAATACAACCACCATGAGTAAGCATGGGAATTATTGCCGAATAGAGAGAACATCGTATTAATGTTGTCGCAACTTCAAGCACATATCTTGCAATTGGTCAAAACCCAATAGTGGAACATGGGCTACTCATATCATTGCCCAATGAAAAACCCTAGCCCCACTAGAGATCCACTCTACTAGCTGCCAAGAGCTGAGTGGCTCTAGCTCTCAAGCATGAATCAACTATCTAATCCTAGCCTAAACTCTAGTGCTAAAGTCCCCATTTTAATGAGGCATGAGGGCACATTTACAGAGGTAAGGTGACCGTTCACCTACCATGACCTTTGACCTTCCCTCATGCCTTTTCAGCTACCCTCATGACTCTTGAGCTTACCCACTTATTTCTCAAGCCAAAATGATTGCTACATGCCCACATAAGTCCTAACATAGTTGTTGATAAAATGGTGGGTGATATTTACATTACAATGAAGGAGAGAGAGGGAATGATGTAGAGGGTTATTAGAAACCTCATAATTCTCGTTTCACATATATCGCAACAATGTAGATTCTTGGTCTTGGAACCAACCTGTTTTCTTGCCACTATGCTTCACTCGTATTCATCAATCATCCGATGATGTTCCTTAGAGTTTATTGAGAGGTTCTTGGAGCTTGCAAGGGACCATCTTGCTTGCTAAAGGAAACCTTAGTTATGCAAGCTCCATAATAAGCCCTAATCCCTCCAACCTTTCATTCCTTTCCTTCCACCTGCATGGATGGTTGTAATTCTTTCCGTTATGCCTCACTTGCATCTAGTCATCTGATGCTGTTAGGCCTTAGGAGTCTTAATGGTTCCAATTCTACCTTTGTTGGAACCCTAATTGCGTAGCTTTTTTAGAAAACCTAGCTTCTTTTTGTAGGTCAATGTTCTTGTCTTTCTTAACCTTGCAAGAAAATTACGACAGTTATATTTATTTGTAATAAAATAATAATACTATAAATGTAAAAATAATCATGGAAAATAGAAATCAACTTTGGGTCCTTGGACAATCCTTTCTCTCATCATGGCTTTGCCAGAATAAGTGGTTTTGCAGGGTATTCATGGAATTCCTCAGATATGTTTCCATTTATGGCTTTCTAGTATCCATAGGGCAAGTGTTAAATGTAGTTTCCTTACCCTATCTTACATAGGCATCTTTGATTCAAGGAGAGGAGCTAATATAGATTTCCTTAGGAGACCATGAAGGGATAACCCACTCCACCAAGCCATAATTTCTTTGATGGTATCTAGTCTTCTAGGTCTTCATTTATGAATTTAATCATAATAAATCTAAACCCTAATGTTGTCATGCAGTCCTGATAAGGAACATAACAAGGTTGTGGTCCGCTCGCTACAGGAATGTTGATTTTCCTACCAATGGTCCGATTATTATAGCTGACACAATGATTTAGGAAGCCCCATATATTTAACAAACATACTTGTTGAAACCTTAATCTCTTAGTTCTTGGCAAGAAACCATTTCTCTCTCCATGCAAACCTTCCACAAATTATAACAGGTATTGAATGACGCTTTATTGTTTTTCTTCAAAACAAACTATCCATCTTGTAGCACATATGACAGTTTATTGATCATCACTTTGAGTTTACTTAGCAAAACAAAATAAGTAGAAAATATTATGAATAATAATATGCATGCATGTATTGTCTTAAGATATTGTCATTGAGATGGATTGGACTTCCATAGTCCTCTATATTGGCTTTAATCATTCTTTTATCGCCTCTTCAAAATGACTTTTTCCATTTAAGATAAAGTCAACGTTAGTTGGTTATGCAGGATAATGTGTTCCTCATGCTTCCATTTCCTTATACCATGAAAAAGGTTTAGATACATGCTTTCCTTAGGGTGTAATTTTGGTTGAGAAGTCACACAATCGCAACTCAAATAGGTCCCATTCCCTGGAGGCTTACTCGAGGTGTGACCTAGCAACCTGGGTGGAAATTTGACTCACCAGAGGTCTCATAGTCACAAAAATAATAGGTCGCATTTCATAGGGGCTGACTTGAGGTGCAACTCAGTGACTTGGGTAGAAATGCGACTCACTAGCTGTCACACAGTCACAAATCTCAAAGATTGCATTACGTGGAGGTTGATTTGATGTATGTTTTAGTGACCCAACAGCTTGGGAGAGGTCACATTGTCATGTTGATGGCTAGGTCGCATATTCTAGCTAGTTGTTGAATCTTCATGGTGTGACTTGGCAACAAGTGGAAGGGATGTGACTTTGCGACTTATATTGCCACCATACAACATACATCTTTGTACTTTGTTGTTATCACCAGCTTAAAGTAGCATTCTTCACATCATGTATCCCTTCGTAATTGCATCTCCTGTATGTGATTTGGTTACATTCATTGGTTCTCTGCCTTTGAATGCAACCTTGACATCATTCAATACATGTCTTCTACCAATGGTTGTGCCCTTATCTTTGACAATATTATTTGTTGGATGGAAGGCAATCTTTATTTAGTTGTCACATAATTCCTCTTTCCCTAGAGAACACAACATTGAGAAACATGGAATTAACACCCAGAGCTTCCAGGACCAAGGTTGATCCAGATTAACATGTACACAGTTGCATGTCCATGATTTTGCAAAAATAATGCTCCTCAGTCACCAACGTTATGGAGATTTTTTCCCTATACTGTTGGTAGTCATATATAGTTTCTCCATCATGAACTTCTCTATTTTTGTTTCATGGTGTGCTAAGATGCTTAGTATTTTACTTTTGAAGACTTGAATCCTTATGATTTTCATTGAATTTTCATGGACAAGTGTCACAACAAAACCCCAAAAGGAATGCTCTTTGTATGAGCCATTGACTCACATAGTTTGTTTGGAAAATGAGTTAAAATATGAATAGGTTCGAAGTGAATACAAGTCTCATGGGACCCCAAATGGGTCACTACTCATGTGGATTGTGTGTTGGCCATTTGGCTAATACACTCTGTGGATTATGGTTAAAACACCAAAGTCCCCTCCCTTTGTCATGCAACTGCATCATTCCTCATTAGCTAGGAACAATTTTGGTAAAACATATGTTGAGGGCCTTACATATATAATATAATACTTGCTCCTCCTTTACATATTTAATAAGAATTCCATCATGCATGAATTTTCTTTTATTTAATTCAAATGCCTATGGTGTATTAAATAATGTGCCTTGAGATATAGGAGTTTTTTCTTCATATAAAATTTCTTTCCAAATGGTTTCATTTTGACACATAGTTTAATGTTTGTACTTATCATGGTATCTGTTAGTCCTTACAATCTCCTAGGCTGAGAAGGAAATCAACAAGGGTAACCTCAAACCACATCAGCTTAGTATCTAGCCCTACTGAGCATGACAGGGATCTCTCTAAGTCTTTTATCAGTGATATGACTTTAAAGAAAATGGATTTTAGACTAGATATAAGTAGTTGTTTGTGAAAATTTGGTTTTTAAAGGGTTTGGTGAACTTAGGGTTTGGAGCCACAAGTAGGTATAGGTTGTGGGAATACAGGAGCAAGCATAAGAAGGAGCTAGATGCTAGAATCCATGGTGTAATTTGAGTAATTTTCAGTGTAGTATAGAGGATATAATGTGGAAGAAACTAATAAGCATAAATAAACATGATTTCATTAGCATAGGAAGACAAAACACATAACCATGAAAACCAGATAACAGAGCTTGTAACACAAGAATTCTAAGTATTTTATCACAAGGCATTCATAGAAAGAAGAGATATAATGTAGATAAAGATGTTTAGACCATGAGAAAAAAAAAAAGAATGAAGTAAAAGCACCATGAACTCACTGGGCTAGAGTTCCTTGAAATTAGTTTCAACCTATGTCTATATTAGCTGAAAGATGATTAGAATGCAAGCCACATTCGCAAAAAATTCAAGCCTCTTCTCCTGAGGTGAAATAGTATTTATAGACTCTCCTAGACCACTTTCCCACCTTCAATATTTGAATTCCTTGGTGGAAGAACTGACTCCAATATTCTCTCAACCAATAGGTGAGAGTGAGAAGGTGCAACTCAAACACCTCATGAAGAGTTTGATTAGGAGTTTTCTTCTTTTATGAGGCCTAATGAACATAAAAAACAATCTATGATATGCATTTATTCATGCCTACATCACCTAGCCTCATAACTTGTGCCATTACATAGAGAATCTTGACTTTGACCAAGTCAGACTTAGAAACTAGAAATTTTACACAGTGAAATTTTACAATTAAAAACACAAAAAGTGTAGAAGCGCAACACAAACTTTGAGCTGATTTTTAGGTACCTTACAGGGGTCAAAATGAAAATATGAGAGAATGGTCAACTAACCCTTCAAGTCTAGTTTCTATAACAGTTTGAATTTCTGCATTTTGAGGATGGGAAGACCTTCAAAAATCCATTCTCCCAAGGTCGCTCCAGAAGCGCAGCACATGTCAAAAATTGGTCCAGAATGCTAGTTTTTTGCCACTTTTTTGCCTTTTCCTCCCAAACTAAGCCACATCTAAAAAATATGGGAAAATTGGTTTCTAGGGGATGCGAAGACCTTTCTAAAAATGTAAAACTTTCCTCAAATGGATGCCTGAGGAAAAAGCGCAACGCCTAGAAATGCCAAATTTATGAATTTAGACCAAAATTTGCCCAAAAACTCAAAATGCTCAAAATTAGCTCAAAATTGGAGAGAAGGTGTAAAAATGAGTTTTTTTTTTATAACTTCATGGATGCTTCAGCAACCATCTCCAAGTTTCCCTCATCCTTTTGATCTTTTTTGGTCTCCTTGAGCTTGTTTTTGAGTTGTTTCACTTTGACATTGGCGATCATGTTTTGAGCTTGATAATGATGTGCCATGTGTCTGAGCATTTGATTATCTCTGTTTTCCTTCTCCATGAGCTTCTCCAAGTGTTCACTCACCCTGTTGAGCCAATATTCTTTATCTTGATGTACCTCTAGGGCAATCCTCTCTTCTAGGTCAAGGTCTTCATTGAGCAATATTTGTTTTTGTTCCTCTTGTAAAGCTTCTTTGAGACCTTTGGTTCTTGGTATTTTCCTCTTTCCTGTACCTTTTTATCCTTCAGGCTCGCTTGATTCTATGATCTCCTTACCTTTTCCAACCTGTTGCAATAACTTGGCTTTTTCCTTTTCTAAGATCAACTATTTTTCTTTGAGTTGACTATTTTCTTGTTGAAGGAATGATATAATGAACTTTTCTCTTTCCATATTTATTTCCAGCTCCTTGATTTGGTAGTCCTTGTCCTTGATAGTCTACTTCATGATTGAAGTCTCATCTTCCTCTTCTAAATCAATAATCTCTAATTCATGCTCAACTGTCTTTTTGTCCTTTGTTGCTGATGCCTACTTTGTTGATTAAGAAGGCTTGGCCCCTTTCTCTTTGTGAGAAGAAAACACAAGCCTTTGCCCTTTATTATACACTTTGGTAACCTCTAGACTAGGTAGCTAAATCTTCTATGCTGGTTTGCTAGATGAACCCATCTCTGTTTGTTGTTTTGGTGCACTTGGGGATTGAGATGCTGCATTTTCGTCATGCCATTTTAAAGCTGTTTCTAAAAAGGCTTCCCAAGCCATACCCCTCTCTACCAACTAATGAAGGACAATGGTTTTGATGAGATTGTGATGGAACAAGCTTGGAGAGTGCTTTTTGTCCTTCAATTGTATCTTCTTAGACATTTTTGAAATACTGCTAAATAAGTAATTGCACATGTTCGGTGGCTTTTGAGATGTGAAGTGCATCAAGAGGCGAATGTGATATGCATACAACCTTGAGAATCTAGCTTCACACGTAAAGAACCTCATGATTGTCTTCATTAAAGGAGCATACTTCTCAAGCAAATATCTGAAAGGCATAAGGTGAGTATGTGTGTCTTTGTATGGAGTCTTTAAGAAAGGCTTGTAGTTTTCAAGATCTAGACGCATTCCCTTGAACCAATATTCACCATTTTTTGGTAGGCCAGTTGCTAGTGAGATGGAGGCCATTGAGAAGCTAAACTCAATACCAACAATGAAAACAGTCTCCCCTTTCAAGTGTGTAGCTACCCAATTTGTTAGCTACTCAAAAAACCTTGCTTCACTTACTCTTTTGCAAAATTCCAAACAATGAACATCTTCAAAGGCATTGTTTGATGAAAGGATAGGAGTTGATCTGATTGCAATCTGATGGTTCATATCTAAGAATCCTCCCTCCTTTATGTTGTCTCTTTCTCTTTGGTGAAGAATCAATCTCCATGATGACACAAAATCCTAGTAGCAGGAAGTGAAAATAGATGTGAGGTGAGTATGAAAATGAAGTGATATATGAGGGATTTTGACAAAATGATGGGATGGGTTTTGTGAAAGATGAGATGGATTTGAGAAACAGATGGAAATGAGAGAGGAAAGTAATGAAAAAATTTGGCTACTTGTAAGTGATACCAAGAAGGTTTATGATGTGATTTAACCAAAATAACTCTAGGAATGAGCTATGGTTTTGTTTTTTTAGTGTTTAAACTTGGTTTGGAGGTGGAAAGACTGGTCAAAATGACTCATCATACATGCGTTCAGGTGTAGAATGTCAATTTACATGTTTTGGAGATGAAAAATTGTGATGACCATGTCTACCCTATCATTTCCCATGGCATTTTTACTACAAACCCTAGCGTGAGAAATTATTGACATGGAATGCAAATGGGAAAGAAAAAATAGAGGGAAATGATATACTTACTTGTTCCTCAACCTTAGAAAGCAATTCGATTGAGTTTGAAAGCAAAAATTTTGATATTTGGGAAAATTTGGGTGAGTTTCGGGCACTCTGTCTTGCATGCAATGCAGTTCTTCTATGCACAATGCCAAAGCACAATGCAATTCACCTACGCACAGTGCCTACCTCCAAAGTGCAGTGCAATATTTCTACGCACAACACCGTCAATTTTTGGCCAATTTCTCCTAGGGAAAGAATTTTTTTTCTTTTTAAGGCGAGGGAGCTCAGTGATGAAGAGTGAATGAGACATGAATGAAAAGGTTTTGAGCCTTTTTGAGTTTATATAGGGGTAATTTCTTCACTTTTTCAAAAAAAAAAAGAGAAAAGAAACTAATCCTCCTTTGTGAATTGATTTCACTTTTCTAAAGGCAGATTTTACCTTTACCATTGAAAATGTGCCTTTTGCATCTCCTGAGTGCTGGTGCTTCTTTCTTCTGAAACTTTGATGTCATGAAAATGTGAATAAATCATGTTTGAATTCTTCAAATCTTTGCTTTGTCATGTTTGATTTATTTCTGATTTTTTTTAATGGAAATGGTGGACCTTGGAGACCCTTGTGACCTAATGGATGACCTAAGACCTAATGGAATGATGATGATGACTTGAACCATTTTCATGGTGTATGATGAGCAACCGACATGAGTGAAATTTTAGAGAATGACTCCATCTTGGATGGACTATACAATGACCAAATTTGCTGTGTAAACCTAGTAACAGAAAAATTTGATAATAAAAGCCTGAAAAGATCATGGTAAAAGCATATTTTGATCCAGGTGACAGGCTAACAAGACTAACACTAACATTGGCTCCAACTGGGGATGGCGGCTCCTTGGAGGTGTCAAAAACACCGTAGACCAAGTGTTATAGACATATTTGGGCACTTCAACCCCAACCTTATATGTTGATAAAATAGGGCTCTTTAAACACTAAAAGTGTTGTTTCATACCCTAAAGGATCATGGTCAACCGATTACATCATTCCCCAAAAGTTCCACCTAAAAAACCATCAAGAATTGGCCAAAACAGGACCATACTGACTGCTCCACTGTTAGGGTGCGATGCATACTGACTTCTACACTAGCCAAGTGTGATGCATACTGAAGAGGCCTTCTATAGGGTGCGATGAGCAAGGATGGACAAATGTTCGAGATAGTTTGCTAAGTGGATGCTCATGGTATCTTCTAGAAACTTCTCTTATGATACTTGCCTCTCTGAATTCGCCCAGGGATGAGTAAGAGATCCAATAAATCTCCAAGTGGAACCAAAAACAACGAGTGGAATGACACTAATCAAAAACCCAGAGATGACTCCCTCATCTGAGAGATCTAGAGGCTGGAATTTTGTAATTTGCAAGGAAGTGCTGATAGTTTGAGGCTGAGAGAGAGCATTGTATTGTTGGTGTGATCTTGCTTTTCATGAGGTGAAGAGGGCTTTGATGTTGGATCAGACAGCTAGGTTGTAATTATCCCTTCTATTTAATAAAGTTCTTTGATTTTTCTTCCATACAACTGTGCAATTGTGAATGTTATTTTTGTAAATTCCATTGTATGTTCATTGTATTTCTGATTCTGCAATTCTTATGATATAATAGATCAAGATGCTTTGACAATGTTTTGTTGCTGTGTTTCTACAAGTATTCTCTAAGTGGAATAAGTAGGAGTGGAGTTGCAAGCTATGTCAAGGGGGAGAGAGATCAAGCAAGGAGTCAAGCGAAAGATCCAGGTTGGTTCCTTCACCTCTCTCTTATCTATCATACATAGAGGAAATCCCAAATTGCTTTGATTGTTTGTTTCTAGGATAGCTGCCAATCCTAGAGGGCTAGCAGATAAAAAGACACTAGTTTTCCTAGAAACAAAATGGTGAGTCCACTAGGGAACGAATAGATGTTTTCTTTTTATTGTTGTTTGCTTTATAAACTATAGATGAAGCTTGGAGTTAGCCAGATAGACTTCAAATTGCTCTTGCTCTGCAATTGCATACTAGATGAACGCTGCTTTAGTCAATCTTTGGTTTAGTTTATGAATCGAACATTTGACTTACAAGCATTCTAGATGCCCTTTTGGTAGCTCAGTAACCTCCCAATATCATTCCTCTGTACTTTTCTCTTTACTGTCCATCATAGCCCAGCTTAACTCACTGAAATGAGCTACAATTTTGAGCCAAAACCCACCTCAGTTGCGCTCCCTAGCCCATCGCACTGTCTATCACTATCAACTAGTATGCATCGCACTTCCTGAGTGTAGCAGGTGCAACTCATACTTGTTTTTGTGAAGCCCAAGTGTGATGACTGACTGAGCCTATTTCCCTTCTTGGAATTTGGGGTTTTTGTCCTTGTTTTAAGTTATGTTTAATTGTTTTGCTGTGAATGAACAATACCTCATTACTGAAGCTTGCTTGCATTACATATCTCAGCCTCCATTGATTAGGATTAGTAAATGTTTTTATGCATTTGTCCATCATTTACAATCCTTTGTTGAAACGTTTCTTAAATTAATCTGTCATTTTGGTACAAAAAGTGTCGTAATTGTCATTTTGTGTCAAAAAAGAGAAGTGTCGTAAAGTCTTCCTTCTCCGAATAGCCGATTGAACATTTTGTCATGTATTTGATTTGATTTGTTGTTATTCAAAGTGTCGAAAGCATTTTCTATTCGAAATTGAAAAGTGTCGTTTAGTCTTCCTTTCTATTTTGAAAAAAGAAATTTTCGAAATGTCACTTTGAGTGAAATGTTTCAGATCTATACTTAGTTTTCCTTTTTGACATTTTTCACATTAAGGGGAACAAAAAAACAAATACATGCATTTGCATATGCATTTAGAATGCGTGTGAAGAATGATTTAAGAAAGTGCATTTAGAGTGTGCTCTTTGCTCTTTGTTTGAAAGAATCATAATTTTCCCTCCCTAGTAGCTAGGATTTTCATTGATCAAAATAAACGATGATCGCTTATCATTGTAGATTCCATTTTTAGGAATTTCAAGTCAACATCACGCAGTGAGACATTGAAAGACAAAATTTTAAACAATATCAACTCTAAAATAAATCTCAATGAACTTAACAATGCTTTGGAACCTAACACAACACATCTAGAGGTCTAGGCTAGATATGTGTTTTGGCATTGTCAAATCTAGTAACTATCATTTTCATCGAAGGTTGGGTGGTTCCTCCTCTTTGATACGGCAAGTGCTAGCACAGACTTGTGCTCCCCGTACCATTGAGTATATATTGGGAGAACACAACAGGCTTACATCCTTTATCCATAGGAAGCCGCGTCTGCCACATTATCATAGCATTCGAGAAGATTGACTGTTGTACATAAGTCCTTGGTAATTTCTCTTTAATTTATCACCAAAGTGTATATTGCAGTTTTGTGATTGGTTTGGTAATCCCTCTATCTAGATTTCTAGAGTAGTCACTTTTGTTTCTTTTTGACTCCTTAAAAGAAAAGGTCCATCTGAGCACTTGTCACTTTAGGCTCATTAAAAATCAAAGGGGACTAGAGTCATATTTTGCTTTTTCTCGACTCTTAAAAATTGAAAAAGCAAAGTTGTGTCAAAGCGTCATTAAAATTTATTAAATTGGGAATAACATCCCTATTCCTTCATTGATCTTAGGTTGAGATATATGAAGACAAATCTGGGAACCACCAATCAAGGAATCCCTCTTAAGGGGAATCCTAGTCCATTTTCTGTTGGGTTGTGTTATATTCTTTCCACATAGTTAACAGGGGGTTTGAGGGGTACCCGTAACCCCACTTTATGGGGTCCGGGGCAGCGCCTCGAAAAATTTTGGTTTTGGACCCTATGTTAGGTTGGGCAAACCCACCTATGGTTTTGTGCATGATTTTCGCACATGTTTTTTGGACGCGATGGTTTTCGGTCCATGGTAGTGGATCGATGGTTTTTTTGGTCCATGGTATTGGACGTGATGGTTTTTCGGTCCATGGTATTGGATGCTTCAGCATGTATAAATATGTATTGTAACATTGAAAGGAACATAATGAAAAATCAAGC
>APFE031357433.1:128104-145916 GCA_000404065.3 Pinus taeda
ATGAAGATAAGTACATCAGTTTGTTGTGTTCTCTACCAGACTCGTGGGATAGTCTGGTTATTGCAATAGGTAGCAATGCAACTGCTTTGTAGTTTGATGAAATTGTCTCAGCCTTGCTGATGAAGGAGATGAGATGGAAAAATATGGACAACGAGAATGGTGATGCTTTGTCTGTACGAGGACGGTCCCAGAACAGAAACAAAAATACGTCATTGAGTGGGAGATCTAAATCTAGAGGGAGATCTAAATCTCCAGGAAAACCTACAAAGGTGGTGTGCTGGAAATGCGAAAAGGAAAGGCACTTCAGAAGGGAGAGTAAATCTAAAGCTCCTGATAAAGGAAAGGGATCTGATGATGCTCCTTCTGCAGAGACGAAAACCACCTCAGATGAAGGTGGGGATGTGTAGTTGGCTTCTTCAAGTACACATGTAGATCATGAGGCATGGTTGATTGACTTAGGTGCATCCTTTCACTTCACTCCCCATAGAAAGTGGTTCTACTTGTATGAGAAGTATGATGGTGGTGATGTCTTCTTAGGAGATGATAGGAAGGCTAGAATCATTGGTTGCAGAAAATTAAAGTTGAAGTTGCAAGGTGGAAGGGTTAGAACCCTTCCAGGTGTTCTGCATATTTCTGCATTGGCCAGAAATCTGATTTCTGTAAGCAAGTTAGATGATGTAGGTGTAAAGACAGTGTTTGAGAAGGATACCTGCAAGATGGTTCGAGGAGCACTAGTATTGATGTGGGAAGTTCGGATTGGAACTCTGTACAAGCTGCAAGGTAGCACTGTTGTTGACGGGTGCAATAGTTCTATGGTTCCTGAAAATAGAGCATAAAATCTAGTGGTCTCTGGAGAGAAGACCATGTTGTGGCATCAAAGGCTTGGACATATTGGAGAGAAGGTCCTTCGAATACTTCATGGTAAAGGTATGGTAGAAGGCATGAGTAATAGCTCTCTGGATTTTGATTTCTGGGAAAATTGTGTATATGGGAAGCAGAATCGGGTGAGTTTCCCCTCTGGTGGTAAGAGGACGAAACAGATATTAGAGCTTGTGCACAGTCATGTGTTTGGACCTATGAAGGTTCCATCACTGGGTAAGTCTATGTACTATGTATCATTTATAGATGACTTCTCAAGGAATACATGCATATATTTCCTTAAGATGAAATCTGAAGTCTTTGATAGGTTTAAAGAATTTAAGGCTCTAGTGGAAAATCAGAGAAAGAAGAAGATAAAGGTGCTGAGGACAGATAATGGTGGAGAATTCTGCAGCAAGGAATTTGAAGAACTCCGTAAGAAGTGTGGTATAGTACGGCAGAAGACTACTCCATAAACACCTCAGGAAAATGGAGTCGTAGAAAGAATGAACAAGACATTGATGGAAAGGGCAAGAAGCATGCTTAGTGGTTCCGGGTTAGGACAGGAATTCTGGGCAGAGGCGGTGGATACTACATGTTACTTGGTCAACAGGTCACCTTCATCAGCGTTGGAGGATAAGACTCCACAAGAAGTATGGACTGGTAAGAAACCCTCTCTTTCATAGCTGAGGGTATTTGGATGTGATGCATATGTACATGTTCCAAAGGAGAAATGAACCAAGTTGGATAGTAAATCTGAAAAGTGCATCTTTATTGGGTATAAGGATGGTTTCAAGGGTTATAAGATTTGGAACCCAGTCACATGGAAGGTAGTGTACAGTCGAGATGTTGTGTTTAGAGAGGTGAAAGATGTTATTAAACATGAAGTCCAACCAAAGGAACCTGTGAAGATAGAGTTTGAACTAAAGGAGGAAGAATCAGACTTTGTAGCAGAGGAGGAATCAGAAGATGCGGAGCAACAAACTCCGACTGAGAGAAGATCAGTTCGAGAAAGAAGGCAGCCAGAAAGGTATATTCCATCTTATTTCTGTTCAAATTTTTCTTTGTCTGTTACTGATGATGATCCCAGAACTGTGAAGGAAGCAGTGGATTCAGAGGATGGAAAACTCTGGAAAGAGGCCATGGTTGATGAAATGGCATCTTTGCACAAAAATGAGGCTTGGGATCTGGTGGAGTTACTGGCTAGAAGGAAACCCATTGGCAGCAAATGGGTGTTCAAGAAGAAGACAAATGCAGAAGGGAAGGTGGAGAAATACAAAGCTCGATTGGTAGCAAAAGGTTATTCCCAGGTGCCGAGAATTTATTTTGGTGATATTTTTTCTCCTGTTGCCAAGGTAACTTCTATTAGATTACTTTTATCTGTTGCTGCTGCTTTTGATTTTGAGGTAGAACAGATGGATGTGAAGACAACATTTCTTCACGGGGATTTGGAAGAGGAATCTACATGAAGCAACTTGAAGGCTTTGCGGTGAAGGTTAAGAAAGAACTAGTATGCAAGTTAAAGAAGTCTCTGTATGGGTTAAAATAGTCACCATGGATGTGGTATCAGAAATTGATACATTTATAGGGGGACTTTGGCTTCACCAGAAGCAAAAACAGACATTGTGTTGTATTTTAAATTAATTGGTGACTGTGTTATTTATCTGGTCTTGTATGTGGATGATATGTTGTTGTTGGAAATGACAAAGAAATTATCCAGGATTTGAAGACCCAATTGTCCTCCAAATTCGACATGAAAGATCTTGGTGCTGCAAACTATATTTTGGGCATGGAAATTAAAAAGAGATCGGGCAAAGAGGAAGCTCTGGTTAAACCAGAGGAAGTATGTCGAGACAATATTGCAGAGGTTTAACATGCAGGATAGTAAACCGGTGAAGGTTCCTATTCCTGTAGGTGTGAGGTTATCTGCTGAACAGTGTCCAATACACCAGAAAGAGAAGAGGACATGTCCCATGCTTCCATATGGCAAGTGCAGTCGGTAGCTTGATGTATGCAATGGTATGTACTAGACCAGACATTGCACATGCAGTGGGAGTATTGAGCAGGTTTATGTCAAAACCAGGGAAGGAGCACTAGATAACAGTGAAGCGGGTTTTCAGGTATTTGCGTGGCACTAGTGATTATGGTTTGTGCTACCAAGGAAGACCAGGATTGGACAGAGTGTTGGATATCTGTGGCTTTGTGATGCAGACTGGGCTGGAGATCTGGATCAGAGAAGATCTACAAGTGGGTATGTGTTTAACCTATTTGGAGGTGCAGTCAGTTGGATGAGTAAGAAACAATCTGTAGTGGCACTATCAACTACAAAGGCAGAACACATGGCAACCACTCATGCAAGCAAGGAAGCAGTTGGTTGCAGAGATTGTGTTCAAGTATGGGGTTAGTACAGGGAGCTATAAGGATAGACTGTGACAGCCAAAGTGCAATTTTCTTGGCAAAGAACTCTGCTTATCATTCAAAGACAAAGCACATTGATGTTCAATATCACTTTGTGAGGATATGATAGAAGACAAAAAGGTGTTGTTGGTAAAGGTGGACACTTTGAAGAATACTGCAGATGCATTGACAAAATCTGTGAGCTCTGAGAAGTTCTCTTGGTGTAGAGAAACAATGGGCGTTTCAGGGCTGGAAAAATGACTAAGCTCTCCTGTGGCCCCCTGTGGAAAGAAAACAACAAGTGGGAGATTGTTGGGTTGTGTTATATTCTTTCCACATAGTTAACAGGGGGTTTGAGGGGTACCCGTAACCCACTTTATGGGGTCCGGGGCAGCGCCCTGGAAAATTTTGGTTTTGGACCCTATGTTAGGTTGGGTGGACCCACCTATGGTTTTGTGCATGATTTTCGCACATGTTTTTTGGACGCGATGGTTTTTTGGTCCACAGTATTGGATCGATGGTTTTTTGGTCCATGGTATTGGACGTGATGGTTTTTTCAGTCCATGGTATTGGATGCTTCGACATGTATAAATATGTATTGTAACATTGAAAGGAAAAATAATGAAAAATCAAGCTGGTAGTCTCAGTTTTGAGATCCAGTGGGAAATCTCTGTGTATATGTGTTTTATGTGTTATGCTCTCGCATTTTTATTTTTCCTGTGATTTAGAATTCGTATGTAGGTAATTTCTGTACGGGGTTAAAACCTACATTTTCTTCTTGGGGAAATATTGGTGCTCTGTATATGGCTACATTGTCCCTTCCAGGAATCACAATTGGCTTGCCAGTATCGTTGTTCTCAACCTCGGTCGTTCAAAATATCATGATTCCTCAGCAATCGAATCAACAACAAGTTGATAATGAAGTTGACCCTTCACCTTCTTCTTCATTTGTTTCTCCTTCCCCTTCTTCCTCTTCGCTTGGTGAAAATAGTGATGCTAGTAACTGGGTGACTGAGAGGAAGAAGAAAGGGAAGGAGAAGAAGAAGAAGTCAGTTAAGCAAGGGGGAAACCATGCAACATCTAGTGAAAATCTACACACTGAAATTTCCAAACCTAGATATCCATGCATAATTTGTGGAGGAGACCATTTTCATCGAGAATGTTTGTGCATTCCTTGAATCTTGAGAGAATGGTCCCCCTGTTCGCACCAAATAGTGTCATCAACTTCTGGTGATCATGTTGACAACACACCATCAACTAGTAAGAATGGGTAGAAAAGAAGAGTCCAAATTCCATGTAAGTTATGTGAAGGGGACCATACCCTTCCTCGTTGTCCTTTTTTGGATGAAGCTAAAGGATTCTTGCATAACTGTCTTGCTTCACCGCAATGACTTCCACCTGGATACAGGAAACTCTCCCCAAGTCATTTACTATTTGAAAATATGACTAACATAACTCATCCGTCAGTCGAAACACCTATCGTTGAAAGTGAATCTTCTGAGTCCATAAAGGACCAAAGTCAACAGGTTGAAATGGTAGTCGACCCAGTTTTACCTTCAGAAGATCATACATATCCTCAAGAGAGTGAGAACGATACCGTTCAAATTCTTTTTATCACTTTAGAGTCCGATGAACTTGGGGGCAATCCGCCCATTCCTTCACAATAGGAAGAGAATCCCCTAGTTCCCACTACTTAAGGGGTTATTTCAACTGTTTATTCGGTACCCCCTCCAAGTAGTCTAGTCACTTCCTTCGATTAGAATCGGCTAGCAAGATCCTGCCTTCCTTCTAATGTACCATTCCGAATCATAATACAAATTTACAAAATAATCGTGTTTGGAACTATCATAGAGGAAGGGGCATCAATGAGTATCCTTTCCTCAACTACTTGGAAAGTGCTTGGTTCGCCATCTCTTATGCCTGTTACACAGAATTTGTCAGGCTTTAATAAAGGAACCAGTCAACCATTAGGGATCCTTCCTAAGTTACCGATAACTTTGAGAAGGAAAACCATTCAGCTAAACATGATGGTAGTCCCAATACCGGTAGATTACAATCTACTCCTTGGACGTGACTATGTTTACAACATGGAAGCTATTGTTTCAACACTCTTTTGAGTGATGTGTTTCCCACATGAAGGAAAAATTGTCAATATTGACCAGATTTCATTTCCCGGTTCAAACAGAGCTTCAAGTCAAACATCATCCCTAAATGGTCCTTTTGCATCAAGAGTGTCTCTTCAACCTTCATTCCACCCACCTAATTACCGCGAGTAGTCTGGTGAATGTATCAAAGCTTAGGGGGCATGCACCCTTGTTTACTTTGGTAGATGAACCTAGCTGAAAAGATAAGTTTCCTTGTAGGTTATGTGATTGGAAGTGCCACCCCACACCGTTCACCTTTCTCCACTATGTGGACGAAGCCATGAAAGTGTTTTGTTACTGTGTTTTCCAAGGAAGTGTTTTGTCTAACCACTAACGAAACAATCCTGCTTAAACACAGTGATTTCCATATGGTTACTGGAAACTCTCCTTTTCTCGATGCTTGGGGGCATGCAAACATTTTTATGCAAACTAAAAACGACCAATTTCATTTTTTTTTAGCTTTTTAGCTTTTTAAGTTATTAGGTTAGGTGATTGGTTTGACACACCACTCACCTTTGTCTATTTGGTGGACGAAGAAAAGGAAGTGTTTTGTCTATTTCGCGGACAAAACCATCCTACCTAACCTCAGTAGTTCCTTAGCTTTCTAGTTTTTCTAGCTTTTTAGTTTTGTCATTTCTAGCCCACATAAAACGAAAGGCTAAATTGTGAGCAATGTTATTGCATGGTTCAAGCTCGTTAAAAATAAACCTACTTGAGCATGTTGTCCCATGGTTTAAGCTTGTTAAAAAATAAACCTACCTCCGAGCATAGTTCCCCTCACGGTTCAAGTTCGTTAAAAAATGAACCTGCCTTCGGTAAATAACCTTTGTGATTACCATGCTATCAACCTTTTGAGCCTTGGTTATGTTCCTGCCATCACCTCCATCCTTTTGGCCGATCATATGCTTCCACTTAATTGTTTACCCTTTTGAGGAACAATTGCAACGAGTGGTCCTATTAGCCAACCTCTTCACATCACCTTGTTTTGAGAAGTTCCAAGCTTACCCAGAACCAGTTGCTACCCTAAATGCCACTTATTCCTCAAAAACAAGCCTTCTTTAAACTCTTTTCAGACTCATTAAATATGAAAATATTTTCGAGCTATTGGCCTTTCTAGCTTGCTAAAGTAATTGGAAGTGCCATCCCTCCTATATATTTTAATCTTTTTCGGACTTGAGGGATTATCTCACAAAAAATTTCAAGTGCTTGTCTTTTCGGCTCGCTAAAGTGATCAAAAAGTCATCCCTTTTGTATTATTTTATCCTTTTTCGGACTTAAGGGATTATGCTACAAAAAACAACTGGTGGAGTTTCCTTTTCGTCCGTTTTCAAACTCTCTAAACATGAAAAGCACTGAGTTGTCTTTGTCATTAAACTCGTTAAAACAATAGTGACAAAGTTGTCCACCTAGACAAGAACGAGTTTCACTGTCGCTAGACTTGCTAAAATATAGCGATAGGTTTGACCGAAGGGTAAATTATAGAACAATCATATGTTATCCTCCTCAAGCTTAACAAAAATAAAGGGTACTCATCAACAATGACTGGGGAAAAAGGGAAGAAAACTTAAAGAATTTTATGGTAGCAGGTCGCTCTTGAACATGACAGATCACCATGTGTTAGCACCTAAATCCGCCTCAGGCTGAAAGAAGGAAAAATTTAGGGTAACCACAAACCAAGCTCAGTTTGGTAGCTAGCCCTACCAGAACAGGAGAGGGCTCTCTCCGAGTCACACTCAGTGAATAGATAAACGAAAAGGACTTAGATGACTTTCAAATGAACTATTTATCTTAGGCTAGTAAGTGGAAATGAAAATAAGGAGTGATTTTTATGAATGACTATGTTTCTGGGATGTTATGGGACCACTGGACCTCAATGAACATAGAACTTAACACAAAGGCACAGATTATTTTGTGAGGCAAGGTAGGCTGAAAGCATAACAATTTTAGTTTTAAGATGTGGCAGAATGGAGAGATTGATTAAGAAGGCGAAAAGGGCATGGAAAACATAAATTATTTTCAACAAAAGAATGAACACTGTACATGAAATTTTCCCACAGGTAGAGCAATAGAATTGAATTCTACCTGACCTCATTCGAAAAATTTCACCAGAAATGGATACGAAATGAAACTATGGAACATAACAAAGAAATGGAGAGATTGATTATGGAGGTGAAAAGGGCATGGACAACATGAATCCTTTTCAACAGAAGAATGAAACATTGCACATGAAATTTTCCCACAGGTAGAGCAATAAAATTGAATTCTACCTAATCTCATTCGAAAAATTTCACCAGAAATGAATATGAAATGAAACTATGAAACATAACAAAGTACATATGAAACATAAGAGACACATTTGCTACACTCACAACCACATGAATCTCATGAAACATAGCTGCTGCCTTTCATTAATTCTCTGTAAGAATATATAGTGCAGAAACAAAGTTTCTTTCCCATAGTCTCCCAGAAGTTACAAGCTAACCAACCCACTTGCTTTGCAAATGGTTAGCATACAATATATAGAATGTACTATGAAGAGATAGAACGCCAAAGGGTCACAAAATGAAGGTGGAGAGCCAAAAATCAGCTACAGGTGTAGTGTCACAAACATGAAAAATGGCTTGGGTGACTCTTTGCCTTCCTTTGCCACTTGTATAACTGACCATATGGAGTGAAAATATTTATAACACTGTCGCACTCCTCCTTATGTGCGTCACTCTCTTTTAAAAGCAACTTTTGGAGGCCTTCCTGATGTCAAAATTGAGTGCTGGATAGCTTTTTGGAAAGTTACTTGAGTCTACGTTTCAACCCAACCAGAATTTACCTATTTGGAGTTCATTTGCCTTGTCAAAAATCAAATCTCCCAATACTGGTCGAACTGTGCCAAATGAGGCTGCCTCAAGGCAGAGTGCTGTTACGGTCAACTTTTGAATGCCTTCCTCAACCTCAAATTAAGCTCGTGATAGATCATTGGAAATCCTATCCTCTCTACTTTTCAAATCAACCAGAATTTTTCAATTTGGAGTTCATCTGCCCTGTCAAAAATCAAATCTCCCAATACTGGTCGAACTGTGCCAAATGAGGCTGCCTAAAGGTAGAGTGTTGTTACAGTCAACTTTTGAATGCCTTCATCAACTCCAAATTGAAGTCATGATAGCTCATTGGAAAGCTACTTGTCTCTAGTTATCATTTGAATCATCAAAAAAAGATTTTGACCAACCGAGCTAGGATAAAACTTGATGTTCCTGAGGCCGCTCCATAGGTGCATCAATTCTCCCAAGGCAATTGTATTTTTGACAGTTCTTCAGAACCATAACACTTGTGTAAAAAGTGAAGGAGGTTTTTCTTCCCTGTTCTATTTTCAACAAACACTTCTCTTAGTTTTTCCAAATTCATCTTTCCTTTCTTAGAAACATCATTTGAGTGAAACATATCCCGATGCGTGGGACAAGGGATTTGTCGAAATGAAGCGAAATGAAGGGGATAGGGAGCTTCTAAATCCTTGAGGAAATTTTTGGAAGTATGGAGGGATATTAGGAAGTAGGGGAAAGTGGAATATCAGAAATTGAGTCAGGGGAAGGGGTCCAAAAAGGAAAAACACAGGCCCAACCATAGAAAATTGCCAAGTTGTACAAAGAAACTAGGGTTTATGCGAAAATGAGGAATATGGGGGATCTAAATGATGGGAAGTGTTGGATAAGGTACATCATGGATAGGGGAAGGTGTATGAATATTAGGATACAAGTTTTTTTGATGATTTTACCATCCATGAGAAATTAGCTTCAAAAACCTAGGAGAGGGAAATGAACCTTGCCATAAGCGCAACTGAAACATGAACAAGGTGTGAAATGACCCAATGGAACTTGACATGATGATGACAACCCTTTGAATGATGGTAGACTCAGCTGAATAGTGTCATAGAATGTCATTTGGAAAACTTTGAAAAGGGTAAAATCAAACCCCAGACCTAATTCCTAATGACCAAATTTTACTTGAAAACTCACTGAAATGATAAAATTTGACCTTGTCACCTTAAAATCACTTGTGTAAGAGCATGTTTGATCACTGGAATAAGGTTGCAAAGACTGAAACTAACACCATGATTGAGTTGGGTTGGGTTATTCCATTCGCCGGTCATATCACCATTGGTCTTCCACACCATCTATCTTTTGGGGTTAACGCTACCAATCCATCTTAGTGTCGCCGATATGTTCAAGAGAAGTCATTTAGTTGAGAAACCACCATCCAGTTAACGCCTCATCCACTGTAATACCTTCACCCTCCATTTTTCATGACTGCCATTCCTGAACCTTGTGTCATCAGATCATTTTCACCTCCAGAAAATCATTTGCTTCGTTTCGTGTCGTAGATGTGGGATACATTAAGGCCCTCCTATGACAAGTCACTTCTTGTCGATATCAGCTCATTATCGAAGAAGTTGAATTAGAAACAACCCTTTCAGTACTTTGAAGTTTGCATCCCTCAATGGAAAGTTTCTCACTTTTGGCGATAGGTTGACATCAATGGCCTTCGACCGAAAGACTTTGCATGGAGTTCAACATTGGATCATTTATTCACACCACGTGAATTGTACTATAGTACCTTGAGGGTCATCATCATTATCGATGATTCTTCTCTTTTCTGTTAACAACTCACATTATTGGCTGGTAATCAGGTGATGTCTTTCCATGTTCGACTTCATAACATCTCTTCACATGGATCGACTTGTACATTGGGTGAAGATTGAATGAGTTTGAAGACCCTGGATCTAGTTTCATCCATCTGGGCTGCGATATATTTAGGGACATAAATACATCAAGTGTACACAAAAGCTACACAGATAGTCATCCGAGCCAGGGATGATGACTCCACATATAAAGAATCATCAATCTGCAAGTGTAGATGATTTTTAGTCCTATTTGTTAATACCCAGGTTGTTCCCTATGACTCCCAAGGGAATACGGCCGAGGTAACGACTAACCAAGCTTTGGATTATAGATCCTAGCCTATCTATAATCAGAGAGGGCTCTCTCTTTAAGTTTGGGCTCTGTTTTGTGAAGATTTTAGGCTAGTTATAAGTTTTAGTTTTTTGTTTCAGACTTTGGTTGTGAACTGTTGTTGTGAGAAGGGCATGAAATGTGTGAAAGATACTAATCCATTAGGTATGTGGAGTCAGAAATCTCAGACAGTCCTAGTGCCTGTGATGGAGAAAGTTTTACTACAAGTTTAGATGGCTATTCTTAATATAAATTTCTGATTAGTGAGTGAAACAATGGGGAATGGAATTACCGACAGTGTGATAACAATTTTAACAACAATTTCTACTTAGTAGCATACATGAATTACTAAATAGTATCTGTGAAATATTCAGGGCTTATTGGAGAAGTTAAGAATTCCAATTTAAACAGTTGAAGTTATAGAAAACATTTATCGTGAAGATAGATTGAGATCAGGGTGTCTCCATGGACAAATCCTGAGCTATTCTTTTTCTTTCTTCTTATTATTTAGAACAACATATGGGAGATGTGAGCTTAAACAAATAACAAACATTAACAGAGATAGAGAACACTTATTATATTAAGCCATAGCACTAGAATCCTGTAGCATTCATTGGTTCCAACACAGCATGCATCAGTAAGACCCAATTCCTGTAAACTCCAAGCTTTATTTATATCATCCTTCAGAAATTACAGCTGAGTTCTCATTTCTTCATAAGAGAACAACAAAACACCAACCCCTTGAAAGTTTATGCGAGGGGGAATATATACAATAGGTTTTACAAAATATCTGAATGCTGAGTCATTTGATAGATTAACTACGCTCACCAACTTTAACAAAATAGCAGATAAGGAAGTTATTGCTACCACCTAAATGTAAGATAAATGGTCTTTAATTTCTGTCAGAACTCTTCTTGACCTTTGGAGGACACTGAGTCGGTTGAGCGTTCTGCATTAATGCTGAATGATGTGTCTTTATACTCTGTCATGCTGTAGCTTTCTCGGCCCTGTTACCTGTAGCTGTCAGTGTTGCTTTTAGTGGCCGAATCTTCCTGCTGAGTTGGCTCATTCCACTTTTTCCAGTCATAGTGTATGCATCATACTTTCTGAATATGATGACTTATATATTTCGATGACAAAACTTTGAGGAAAACCTCCTGCTTATAGTAATAACTGTATCACTGAGGTCCACCATTCCTGTGTAGGCAATTGATGCCTCAAAATTGCATCTAAGGTCTCATCTGCCTCTGTGTATTTGTAGAAGTTTGGAGGCACTTCAAATACATGGCTGATCTCATTCATAATAAAAAACAAGTTCTCTATTCTGTCATAGAGACTTTGCCCAGATGCTGGCCCTGTTACCTGTGAGGTGCTTGATCCTTGACTGATCTGATTGGTGGCAAATGTGTTCACCCTTTTTGCATAAACCTCATGTGATAGTAGTCTCCCTGCACTGTTGAGCAAGCTAGGAAGACCTCTGCCTTGTAATGCTGCAAACTTGTCCATGAATTTGTTGACCTCTGTTTGCATGTCCTGGCTTCTTCTATCCAATGTCTGCACCAGGCTTTTCAATGAGAGGACCCTCTTTATCAGCTGGATAGTTTCTGTTCTATTGGAGATCCCAATTGCTGCCAGCTGAGGACCTATCCGGTTATTAAGCACATTAATCATTCTGCTGCCTATCTCAGGCATACTGCCTAGAGATGCCCTTGCTCTATGGACTTCCTTTTGTGCCTTGCTTATGAGCTCCATTTGCTCATGGGTGGTCTCAATATATTGCCACTGATCCGTTATTGATTGGCCAATGTGGGTCCACAAAACTGTCTTGATCTCAGCCACCACTTTGTCAAGGGTGAGCTCTTTCTCCAGCTCCTTTATCTTCTCTTTGAGAGCTTTTATTTCTCTCCCTTTCTCAGCCACATTCTGCTTGGATTTGTCATATTTTTCATTCAGCTTAGCCAAATTTTCCTTGGCTCCATTCAGCTCTGTCATCTGGGCTTCGAGGACCTTGATCTCACTCATCAATTTCTGTATATTGAGGCTCGAAGCTTGCTCTGAAGTTGGTGCTGGTGCTGATGTTGATGTTGATGGCGCTGCTTGCTCTGTAGGAGGAGCGGTAGTCTGTGGGGGATCCTCAAGGTTTATGACCTCTGGAGGGGGCTGAGAAGTCTGCCCTCCCTCTTTCTACTATAGGGCTGCCTGCAGTGCAGCCTCTGTGTCCTCTAGCTTCCCTTCTATTTGCACTAGCTGTTTGTGTAGTGCTACCAGCAATGTAGCTACCTCTTGGTCTTGTCTTTGCTGAGAAACCTCTTCTATTTGAGGGTGAATGGTTGCTAGGAGCTTCACCTTCTTTCTTAGGGCTGCAAGGTCTACATCTCTTATCTTCAGCAACGTTTGTATGGCCTTTGGATCCTTGGGGTCATGCCCAAGCTCTATGATTATGTCCTCCAAAGACCTGATCCTATTGTCTTTGGCCTGAGAGGATGCCTTCTCCAACTCAATTTGGGCAGCTGTATTATTTAGGCTGTTTTCCAACCTATTAGCCAACAATGTTTTGTTTGCCAATGTTGCATAGACCATCTCACCCGTTTGCTTGTGAAGTTCTATTTGGTCCATAGGGTGGATGTCCTTTGCAAGAACCTCAAGGTTGGTTCTTATATAGTCTGCAGCTGACTGTGGCTGCAGCATAGTGGGCATGAAATGACTCATGGTCATTTTCCCTTCTGTGATGTCATAGGTTGACATAAGCCTCTGTTGATTGGTAGGGGCCATCTTTAGCAACTGGTTGCAGATTTGGAGCCTGAGTGGCTCATTTCTCCTTTTGATATCAATAAATTGTTGCTTGATGCCTGCCTCTGCTCTCCTTTGCTGACTTGAGGAGCTGACCTCTCCTCCAAGGGTTCTCTCTTGTTCATGCTGAAAGGAATCGGCAGATGCCTCCATGCTCAGTGGACCCATGCCCAGTGATTGCCCCATAGTCATTTCTTCCTCGGAGATGGGATTCAATCTCTGCCTTTTCTCCCCTTGATTTGTGGACGTGGTGAGGGGAGTCTCCTGCTCTCTATCCCTCTTCTTTCCCTTTTCCTGCTTTTTTGGAGTTTGAAGCACTGAGGCCTCCACTGTCTTCTCTTGCCCAGGAGGCATATTCTCTTGAGCCTGTTGCTCAGTAGGTGTTGGGGCTTTAGCTGTTTGTTCTTGTTGTATAGGTTGCCCCCCTTTTTGTTGTTCTTCTTGCTGCTATACCCCCTTTTCTGCTTGCTGCTTTGTTTGCTGCTCTGTCCTAGGAGGTGGCTGTTCCTGTTCCATCTGTTTGTCTTTATCCATGCTTGATTCCTGTTAGGCAGTTCCGGCTGCTTGCTGCTGGGCTATGGAAGATGAGGCAGCTGCTCCAAGTTGCCTTTGACAGGAGGAAGAAACCTGTCCACAAGTTTCCAAGTCAGCCTCTTTTTCAAGATTCTTCACTTCTCTTTGTAGCATTTGCTCTCTACCAATTGGCTCTTCTAGGGTGCCCTCTTTCTAGCTTAAAGCATTGGCATACTGCTCAATATGAGGCAGTTTCACGTGAGCGTAGCCACCCAAATTGTATTTTATCCTCCTGAGGGAAATGAAATGATTAGGGTCATAAGTCACCCATTTGAAGCTGGTTTGTAGTCCGAGGGTCTCTAGGATCAGGTCAGCTTCCTTCCATCCTTCCTCCCTTTTATTGTATAGAAAAGGGCCTAGCTGATTTCTCACCTTTAGTTGCACCTTCTTGTTTTTACTTTGGAAATGGACAAAGTCTGCATTTCCAAACTGCCTAAAGTACTCTAGGGAAAAGAGTCTCATAGGGACATATCTTGGCAGCCTATAAGGATTCAACTCACAGCCATATATTCTGATTACTGTGTGGTGTTGGTAAAAGTACCAATCACCAATGTTGTAGGCCTTTGAGAGGTGAAGGATTCTTTGCATTTCCTCTGTCAATCTAGGAGGAGGGACACCCAATAACAAGGTCATAGCTGGATGGATGAAAAGGTCAATGAATTCACAGTAGGTGTAAGGTGAATAAGCTAAAACAGGACAGACTGAAGACCAGAACACTACAGACCTTGGGCTTCCCTGGGCATTTAGCTTCTTGAGAGGGACAGGGAAGGCATCAAGCTGATAAAACAAGAATAAATGATATATATACCTAGTGTATTTGAACACCTTTTCCCTTTCTAGATTCATCAATTGTTCATGAATCTTATTGGCAATGAATGTGGCAAAATCATAATGCACAGCAAGAGGCATTCCAGGGGAGAAAATGGACAGCATGGCCATAATGGTTTCATCTACATCCTCATATGTCCCATAACCCAGGATGTAACTGATCAAATCTACCAGCATTTTGCCCAGCTCATTAAGATATTGATAAGCTATAGGAAGGGTGGTGGTCATAGCTTCAAATTGTGGCTGGATAAACAACTGATTAATCTTGGCAATCTGAGCACTGGACAACTTGCCCCCTGTCGTTATCAAGTCATGGATGGAGAGAGGAGTTAGGGGCTTTGTAGTGTGGAAGTGCAGCATTTCATTGATGGCCTCAGGGGTGATATGGAACAATACTGAGCCTGAGGGGCTGAGAACGGCTCTCTGACAGGGGTCATAGCTAGAACGACATTGATTTATCAAGTCTGGGAGGACATTGACTTGAGGAAGATTGTAAATGGGCAGGTTGGAGTCCCAAATTCCTAAGGTATCAGCTCCACTGAGATATTGGGCTTTTAGCTCATTCAGCAGGTGAATATTGAATTTGGAGGTCATGGAGGTGCAGTCTAGCATCTGGTAATCTCTATCACCCAGGGCCTTCCATTCTAGCTCTCTGTGTGGGGCATTCAGAGGTTGAACATTCAGGGCTACTGGTGTTTCCATGGCTGGGTAGTACTTGTGACTTTGTACTGGAACTGGTTTCAATGGGCAGGAGAACACAAAGGGCTAATTTTGCAGAAGTAAAGCCAATTGTAAGGGTAAATGAGGCAACTATGGTGACAATGGTGTAGAATGCTCAAAGGGAGTTAATTGAGGGACTGCAGGGACTGGCAACACTATTTTCCCGGTGAATTATGCCTTTCAGGTTTTCAGTCCACGAATGCGCGGACAGAGTGTGAATTTAGGAAAAGGCGACTGTATATGGGTTCAGCAGGTGAAATTCGACCCTACCACTGTAAAGGAATGCTGGTTTACCAGGAAATTGCTGGTAAATATAGGTTGCATTACTCTTGTTAATTGAGTGCTGTAGAATTATGGACAGAAGCAAGCTCTGAGGGGATGCTTTGGGTAAATACCTGGTGAATTGCCGGCAATGGTCACAACTGCAGGCAGGTTGGAGGCGGCAGCGTTCTTCATGCTGATCTCTGCAGGTTGGCGATAGGTGGTCGTAAATTACATGCAGAGGTGATCAAAAGTTCAATTTACCAAAAGTGACAAAAACGTGAAATTTTGGCTAAATATAGACTTTTTGTGTTATTGGCGCGTTTTTGGATGACGTCAGCATGACGTCATCAGGTGGGGTCAGGGTCGGGTGAAGTCAACATGATGTCATTGAGTGACGTGGCAGCCTGTGAGTGGTCCACGGGGATTGCACAGGTGGCGGACACGTTGGAGCACTGGCAGGTGAGGGTGCCGACAGGGCGCTGAGTGGAAGTGACGTGGGCGGGCGTAGTGCTGACGTGGGTAGGCGGTATAATAGAGCGGTAAGCGGGTTTTCTCGGACCGCCCTTGATATGGTCGCGGTATTGTCATAGGGCGACCCAAGAGAATATAGGGGTGACGCGTGGCAGAGGCTTGACGTCACCCTTTGATAGTTTCTCGGGTGGTAACTTTCGGTGATCGGGGCCCATCCGATATGCATGTGGGCCGTCGGATGGGAAATCCCAGATCCGACGGTCGACGGGTTGATGAGTCGCAAGTACGATATGGAAGGCGGGGCAACATAAAATATTATTATTTTTGGAAATGCGTGCCCGGCGGAACATTAGAAAAAGTGGGTTTTTTGGTTTTTTGCAGAGTTATGGGTTAAAATGGGTTTTTACAAAGGTTTACTTACAAAGCGGGTTTTGGCTATTTAATCCGAGCAAATCCCAGATTAATCCCAGGATTATTTTTTGGCGCTCTTTGGGTCGCGCTCAAATGTTTTAGCCCTTGAGACTTTCAAAAACAATATATAGAGCTATAATGCTCAGGGAAGGGGATATGTAGGTATTTTTTGGGTTTTTTGCCAAGTTTACATAGTAATAGGGGGAATAGGGGGTATAAGGAGTTAAATAGTGATAGGTTAGTAGTTAATATGAGTGAAAAAGGTGGATGCGGGGGGGTAGAATACTAAGTTTGTTTATATGAAATCAACTTAGTTTTTAGGAAGTAGATCAAAATGAAAAGAATTTTTGCACAAGAAATGTGGCTCCTAAAGAAACTAGAACCAACAAAAGACTTTGACTTCTTTTATGAACATGGGTGGCATAGGGATGTTAGTCATGAATGTGATAGGGGGTGATCTGGAAGCTAGACATGCCTCATTAAGTTTCTGTAAGACTGCTGTAAATAGGCAATTTGTACGGGCACCATGTTTTTAATCTTTGCTTTAGGCCAGTGAAATGCCATGAACCATGCTTTCTGCAACCCCCTCTGCCTACCCACTCTATTGCCTAGCATTTTTTGTTACTCTAAGGAGGGTGCACTTAGATTTGCAAACCCTTTTGTGCCTTTTCTTTTCCTTTGGCTTTTTCTTTTGATTTTCTATCTAAAGCTACCCTTATTGCTTCCAAGGCCCCAGATTAAGCAGTTGGGAACCTTCTTTCCCTACCTATCTACTTTACCTGCCAAGATTGAGCTGTTTGGACAGGTTTCTTTCTCTAATCTACAACAAAAATTGAAACATGGCATGACCCAGCTTAGGCTGTTGGATCACCCATTCTGAAGTAGGGCAGCATCAACCAAATGTAGGTATACTTCTTCCACAAAAATATGAGATCTTTGTATCACCAAAGTAGATCATATTGGCACTTCCCCTGCCAATCAAGAAAAATGAAACCTATTGGTATAGGTAGCTAACAGTGGCTCCACTTGGGGATGGTTTTTCTTTTGAAAGACTAAGAACAGCAGGTCAGAATGCCTTGGCCCTTGACTTCTCCTATAAAAACTTGAAAACTTTCTCTCTGTACTTCAAAACTGGAGGATGTCACCTCTGTGGAGCTTCTGGAATATAAAGCCCTTTTCTGCTTATTTACAGCAACCTTTTGAACTGAACTATTTGTATGCTGAAAGAAGATATATACAATTGATTATGTATAGGAGAAAAGACCCTGCTATATGCATGGAAAATAGTCAAAATAATGCTTCAACATCCTGCCATTGACAGGACCTTCATTTAAGTCAGTTTCATCCAGATTTTTTAGG